>CM029119.1:11566395-11801395 GCA_016859345.1 Istiophorus platypterus
AAAAACCTCAGTGTAAACGTACATAGAAATACGGAGCACTGACCAAAAATCTTCACACACACACACAATGTTTCATGATGTATGCCATGTCAAACAGCAGTAGTCTTACGCCTTTGATGCTGTGGTTCTATTATTAAGTGCGGTCCCTTCTCCTGCCCTACATTGGAAACAGCCTCTCTGGAGACACCACATAAACTGCTCCCAGTTCACACTGGGGCTAGGGCACCTCACCTGGACCCCATGCATTTTTAAATGCCTCAAACTGATCCTGACACGCAGCTTCAGACTAGACTACTGAATGAGGTAGAGTTTCTCTAATTGGCAAAGACTTAATTTAAAGGAAAGTTAACATTATGGTAAAAAAGTGGTCATATTAATAATGATATCATGCATATCAAATGTGTTTGTATCTCAGGGAACCTCTGACCATAAGATTGTGTATGTAGGATTCCACTTGAAAATGTTCTGGTCTTCAGGTTGTAGTGTTTTCTATCAATCCTGACTCCAAAACCCAGCTCCTATAAGTTTAACTATTTATTTTAGGGATAAGAGTGTATAGCTAAAATAAGAATCAGATTCAGTTAGGTTAGTCATGCTATTCAGTTAGGTTTACAATTAAGTTGTAGGATCTATTCATTTCACGAGGAGTTTTGTGATAACTGATAAAGTAAAAGGGAGATTGGGATATCCATAATACTTGGCTGTTAGTATTGGTACAGTAACACTGCCTTGATTCAAATATCTGACTTATATCCTGTTGATTGGTTAGTCTGCTAGTT
This sequence comes from Istiophorus platypterus, assembly GCA_016859345.1. Taxonomy (NCBI): domain Eukaryota; kingdom Metazoa; phylum Chordata; class Actinopteri; order Istiophoriformes; family Istiophoridae; genus Istiophorus; species Istiophorus platypterus. The sequence goes on from CM029119.1 coordinate 11,567,175, forward strand.
AGTCTGTGCCTGTGTGTGCCTGTGTGTGTGCCTGTGTGTGTTGAGTGTTGTCTGCATATGTGTATGCATCCGTCTACCAAACATGTAGTCAAAATGAAATGAGCTAAAAACAGTGTGAGTCCAAAATAAAATCAATTGCCTTACAGCTTCTTAGCCTGACTCTGATCAATATGCATGCAATCAAACTTTTTGCCAGCATTACCTCCACCACTATGCCCATTGATTGAGTTCATTGATCCTGAAGCTCAACCTCCTTTTAGAGGCGGAAGGTATGGCTATTTAGCACTAGAGAACCCATCTGGCCATCTTTGTGAACTTTGACCTTTGTGTTAATCCTAAAACAAAAGATAGAACTTATTAGTACCTATACAGTCTGACCTGGAAATGTCCCATGGGGTAGATGCAAGCAGGGTGCCAAAACAGTCTTTAAAACTCAGACAAATGCCCCCTTCTGGGTCTGGGCTCTACTGCAACAACTGCAACCTGACAAAATTTGAGCCTTGTGCCCCACATAGGCTTGTCTATTTGGATGATTTGGAAATAAGATTCAGTTTGATATGTAACTTTGGTGCAAGTTTGTCATAGAAACATTGGTTTGATTTGAGAAAGATAAGATCAAGAGGAAAAGACATGAAGACATAGCAGGACAGGGAGACAGACAGAGTGACGGAGGGCCAATGAGGGTGGGGCAGCCAGAACCAGGGTCTAGTGGGGGATTGGCGTTCAGTGAGGCTTCTCACTGATGTACCGCCAGGCCCTTTGAAGGGATTATTAACACATTTTGATTACTCTGGTCCAGTTGTCACAAAAAATATAACCTCCATCAGGACTATAAAATGGGCGGCACTTTTCTTCTCTAGCCTCCCTAATGTTGTTGCTCCCTTTGCTCCCCGCAGTTCCTCCCATTGCCCTGGGCTGGTCTGGCTCAAAGCAATCCACTAATTACAGTCTCAGACATCTTGAAGAATGGGCTAACACACTATTAGTCTGATAGAAAAAAAAAAAGAAGCCTCTTCAACACACACATATCAATGAACACACACACTCATGCCATTTACTGGCAGTGTGCCTGAAGTTTAAGATACAGTGTGAGGATTCTGGAAAACTTTATTCATCCATATTGTCTGTGCCGATATTCCCTACAGATACACAATAACAGAATAATGACCACTAAGTTTAACACAAAAGTGGCTTTACTTATATTGTCAAATTTTTAACATTTGGTTCCAGGGAGAGCCCAGGGAGACAGATGGCCTAATTACAACAAAGCTGCAATGTGAGGGAGAAAATCTTTTACTGATCTGACTAAATGTGATACATACACAATGTCCCATTAATTGACAGGTTTCCCATGTCTCTTGTTACAATGATGGGCCACATCCTGCTATGCCTATTGAGACAAGTTTTGATCAATTAGGTGTTCGTATTGAACACTAATGATACCTGGCCAATTTTAACCTTCCAGTAAGAATCAAAGGCAACAGGTGCCTAAAAAAGCTCTTGTCGTGAGCAGATGACAAAAGGGACATAGATTAGCACTTTAGCATTCTGTACATTGCAGCATTTTTCCTAGTAGGGTCAACAGTTGTTATGTTTATGCTGGTCTTTTTTTCATTTCATTTGACATGCATTAAGTTTCAGTGTATTTTATTGCCAACTATGTGTTTTAGAGTCCAGAATCTGTTATTGCTAACAGCATTAAATGCAGCTGATAAACATTCAAAATGCTGGAAAAATCGTCATGAATTTAAAACTTTTTGTACGCACTAAAAGTGGTTGGGATGAAAATTTGAAATCTGATGAAAGAGGTGACGTCCTTGAGTCCTTTAGTCGTGATCTTATAACCCTACACACATACAAAGAAACTACACACAGAAGGGGTGACAAGAAACTGCCATAATGCAAACTGAATTTAAGAAAACTGAGTGTACTCTCCGCTCACACTATGATGATAATGTTTTAAATTTTTAGTGGCTGCAGATGGCTAAAAATCAGTAAATATGTCAACTGCAACTAACCTGAGCAGGCTATGTAGTTTTGCAAAACAGGTTTCTAACTTGGGGCAAACTAACTGCATTCCAGGACTGTAGTAACTACAACTAAGCCATAGCTTAAGATAAACAGCAGTATTATTTCATCTTATTTTTCCAACACTTCACCTAAAGAGACAAAAACCAACAATAAATGTATCCTACTAACATGTATTTAGGTTTTTTACAACCTGATATTGTTTAAGCCTCCATGCCATAAAATTGCATATCAAATACTTGAGAGAACCACTAATTTCAATAGGTGACATTGACGTATTTTTAAACATGCAGTATAATTGATGTGAAATAAGAACCTCCCAAAACAGGAGCACATTACACATCAAAAATACAAGTAAAATGTCAGTCAGATGGTGCAATTAAGCCAATAACTTTCACCGTTCAAAGCTATATTTCACCATCAAAATATAAAGTATTGTCTATTTGTATTTTTGGATCAAAGGTCAGGTGACATGCATACACTAAAAGCATGCACGCTGCTCCTTCTATCTAAACCAGTGTGTACTCTGAATAGATCTCAGTTACAAAAGGGAAAGACTTATCGCTTAGATTCTGTGAAATCTGCAGCTATACATTTATATCATGTAACAAAACCCTCTGATATAATGCTAAACTGACCAGAAAAATATAAATCCTGTTGATTTTAAGTTAATTTTCCCCTAAAAAAATAAAGCAGCCAACTTGGTGTCTTGTTAGTGTTTGTGCTTTTGACTTCTAAGATGCACACGCCTACCCAGCTTCACACCCTGTCACCTCAAGACTAAATGAAAAAGATGCAAACAGACAAGCAAACACACATTTCCTCCCTGAATAAAGAGACTTTTCCAGGGACTGAGTCGAGAGATTCATAAGGGAAAAAAACATCAACAAAAAGGAAAACAAACTCAGCAGTGTCTGAAAAAGAAAGGAGAGAATCAAGTTAATGGAAGAGTGGTTTTCACTGCAAACCTTAGCATCATTTACTGTGATAAGCACAGCTAATACATGAGAGAGAACGCTTCTCTTTGTAGACCATTAACTACATATCCTGTTTGTGAAATGTATATTCATAAACAGACTGAGGATTGAGCAAAGGGGCCATTTTCAAACATACACATGATCTGTGGAAAGGGCCAACATAGTCCACATCAAAGAGGCCAGAGTGTGAGAGGTAAAAGTAGGCCAGGCCATGGCCTGGGAGAGCAGTGGATAGGATACAGAGGGTAGCAGAAAGAGAGAGAAGAGGCTGTATATGGAGGAAGAGCGCAATAGAGAGAGGTTTGTCCCAGGCTGGGAGGAGCTCAGGTGTGAGTTGTGAGGAGGCACCTTCTGTTCATGGCTCTGAGGCCCCACTGCGGACAGAAGAGGGGCCCAGACAGACATGGGCCCCTCTTGTTTGGCCCAAATAAATCCAGGTGGCTCAAGACGCGTGCCCTTGTCACTCGACACAACTTCACCCCTCACTTACGCACACACACACACACATACACACATACAGACACACATGCACGCACACACACGTGATGAAATCTACACACTTGAAAACACTTACGCACTTGCAGGTCAGTGAAATTTGAACATTTTCTGAGGGCTTCATGAGTATGGCTAACTGGGAAAGAGAAAAATATCTGTTTTGCTGAAGATTAAAAGGCCATCAGAGAATTTAATTTGAGTAAAACTTTCATTTAATCAAACAGTATTAAATCATCCTACTGATTCATTTATTTGTGTTATGTCACTACAAAATCTTCATAAAAACACAAACAAATAGTGGATTTTTACAATCTAAACCATTGCCTGACTGTTGTTATTTTTTTACACTATAAACCAGTTTAATGCACTTCTTTTGTTTTTTATATTGCCCTGATGTTCTCATTTTACTGCAGTAAAGAGTGTACTCCCTTTTTATGTAACAGATGCAACATCCAAGCTTAAGGTGTTGCAGAGGCAGTAAAAAAAAAAAAAAAATCAAAGACAAGAACAAACAATAGATTCATTGTACTGGATTCTCATCAACAAAAATGTCCACATTTAAACTAAACTGAAGCCCAGCCGACAAAAGGTTCAATGTAGACATTAAACATACTGAAGTACAAGATTTGCTAGTAAAGTGACCACCTTCCCAGCAGTTTTGTATCAGAGGACTCTTTGATTTCTGTTCTGCTGTTGACATTTACAACAAGCAGGCATGGGTAGATGGACTGTGATAGTGTGCTGCTGCTCTTCTCCTGTATACAGACCCAAGTACAGTGTGGCCACATATGCCCATTTGATGACTATGTGATTGAGTTTTCTGAAGGGCTATACTGTAGCTGACAGATAAAGGCAAAGGGAGCATTTTTTATGATGGACATTTGAGCACAAACAATACAGTGCAGATTATGTGAAATATTATAAAAGATAATGACTTATTCTAGTTTAAAATGTGACAGGAATGACCTGTATCCCTCTGAAGATCATCTTGACAGATCTACCAAAAATTTCAACTTCACCGCACGAAAGATGCTCAAACCACTCAAATCAATTACATCAAAGATGGAGCTCACATATCGAGACTTGTTAAGTTAACTGTAGACATATCGGAAAGGTAGGGTGCCGGAGCCATTGCTGTCACTTGACGACACTTGCGTCTAAATTGGGAGTGAAGGCCTCCCCAGGAGAGATGGGTGAACCTGTCATGGAAGACTGAGGGAGCAGAGATTTTGAAAAAACAAAAAAGAAAACCCGCCACAGACACACATACATACACACAAACACTAAACCAACACAGTATCTCCATATGCTTAAGATCCTAATCATCATCACCATCATCTGTTCTGTCCTTTGAGTATGTGCATGCCTGGGTTTGTGCAAGTGTGTGTGTGTGTGTGTGTGCCCACGTGTGTGTAGTTCACATAAAAGAAGGACATCTGGATTACAATTATTTCAAGACACCATCACACACACACACACGCACACGCACGCACACGCACGCACACGCGCGCACACACACACAGTTTCCCTTTGCTCTAAAATTGCATGAATTCCATACATCTGGCCTTTAAGAGGCAATAACAATTATTCATTGAGCTGGTTGTTACAGCCCAAATGCAACCAGCCACTAGTCTAAACAGCTCATTAAAATAGCACAATACCTCACTTCAAGCACACAGGAAAATTGGCACGCAACTCTATCACTGCACTATCGTATGGTTTTGAATGTCCATTCTGGATAATATAATGAATTCAGAGTAGATTTGTGGAGAAAGTGGATGTACTGTACATTTCTTTTTGATTCTCAGGCACTGTTTTCTTGCATTGCCTTCTTTGTCTGCTCCCTCTGCCCATATTGTCTAAAATTTAGGCTTTGCATTCTTCAGGTAAGACTCATTCTGAATAGGGTAAATCTGGCAAGGACATTTGATCAATGCATGTTTAGCAAAAGACTTGCATAGTTATTTCTCTTAAAAGACAACTGACTTTTCTTATTATAATGAACAAAATTATTTAAAATACCGTGTGATATGATATAACAAAGACTGGAATATGTTGCACTTTAAATGTTGCTTAAAAATATATATTTTATTTAAATAACTCTAAAATATTAGACATGAAAATTTAAGTTTCTTCTTTATGAAATTATTGTTTTCATTTTCTTTTCCTGGTTATTTCCCATTACTGGGTCCTGCAACTGGAAGTTGAAAATGACCAGAATTATAGCAGGAAAATGTCAGAACAAATTACGGAAACATGTTTACCAAAAAGCCTGCAAAATCCTGAAAAAAAGATACTTAGAAGCACATCCCCACTACCAGGTCAAACATTATAAAAGTCTACATCAATGTGTCGACTCTGTTCTGTGTGTAGTCCTAACTACGCTCATATTCACATCAAACCTGAGATGGGTCAGACCAAGGAAAGTGTCCCTTAGGCCATCTTAGCCAGTCCTTCACAACTGAGCTTTAAAAGATGGGCGACAGTACAGTGCGCTGCAGTTGGCCTTGATTGATGATTGAGTAACCCAAGATCATAGATGTGCTCAGGGAGAACTTGCCGGTGCAGAGCTGTGCATACATCAGCCCTTCAGGACTACCACTACATACATCATGCGGTGAGACTGACTGATGTGAGCATGGGGACTATGTAGACCACTTAAGGGAAGCTTTCTACATGGCAGTCAACAGTCAAAGTTGACTAAAAATGATTACAGCACAGGAAAGGGACGACTTTGTTGTTATAAATCACATTTTATCTAAGCCTGAAATAACTGAGGTTCAAAGCCCAAGCAACATGCACATATTACTAAAAGACACACACGCACAGATACACACAAAAGCACACATATTAACTTGTGCTGATATCCTTGACAGGCACAACTACAAAAGCATAACTCAGTGGTAAATAAATAAGTTCATGCTGTCTATGCGCATTCTCTTTTTAGGAACTCTTGGGCTCACATAGACCCGTCCAAAAGATTATGTGTGAGCATTTGTGCGTGCATAGAACCCCCTTTCAGCACCTTCTTACAGACCTTCTTACGGCACCTCCCTCCTAAAGCAGCTCAAGGGCGCGGCCTATCTACCAAATGATAGAATGCACAAGTGGAATTGTGCTTCGATTCAACCAGCCAGCCAGCCTCCAATCCAGTCAGTAGCTGGGTTCATTTATATGAGAGTCAAACTGATTGTTCTGTCAAGGTTATGTTATTTAACAGGGGAACAGGGGGAGGATGGAGACAAGTTCCAGTCAGTTTAAATTTCTGACAAGTACTGCACCAATTGTGGTTTTCATAAGAAGTGAGCAGATTGGAAATGAGACCAATTAACTTTAATCCAGTCGAGGACAGTTCTTTGAGACCTAAACATTTTATTCCCTTGAAATGTCTGCCATTCAAAAATGTTGTGATAAACACAGCAGTTATTTTTGCCCTGATCTGACAACAGAGAATCCAAATTCAAATTTTGGTCATTTAGGTCAAAAGGTGACAATCTTGTGTGTGCACAAAAGTCACACAAAAATTTTAAAAAGGACAATATCAGTATGCTGCTTGTGGCTAGCTTAGCTCAGAAGTCAGATGCAGACTCTTCTGTCCCAAAGCAACTCGCACATGTGTGCGTATACAAACACGCTTGAGCAGCACGCAGAGCACTCCTAAGGTTACCCCCCAGGACAAAAGCTTTACCATCCCACTGACTGGCAGATGGGGCAACCAGCTGACATCTCGGCCCGGCTCTGTTTCATGTTCCCTGGGTGTCTTAAACGGGCAGGCACCCTGTCTGATGGGCACAGGACAGCCAAGGAGGAAGATCCTTTGACGGGGTGGGAGGTGGGGGGGCTCCTTAGGGCTACCATGGAGGAAAAGAGGAGCAAGGACAGACGGGGATGGCTAATGTGCTGGCTAATATGTGTTTGTACAGTATAATTGCCTATCTTGGAGGGTGGGAGGCTCGGGAAATGTCTACATAAGATGCAGATTAATAAAAAACTAATGACTGCATTTGGGTTTGAACACATATATTATTGCAGGGATCATGAGAAACTGCACTTTGAAACAAGTCGTTGTTGTCATTAGGTTGTTTTCTAAAAGCCCTTTGAATATAGTCTCATCTGGGAAAGTTACTATAATCTTCTAATAACTTATTTAAAACTATCAGAGGCATTAGAATGTCCCAGATAAATCAAAACCAGTCATTGTTTGACCCAGGTGTAAAACCTTTACCTACAGTTTAACAAACAAAGTGCGTCATGTCAAAGTATTACAAAAAGTACTGAATGGTTTTTCAGGAACCTCTTACATTTAACATTTAATTATTCTTATCACAATATATAATTTATACTCTCCAGTATGATTTTCAAATACTGGTATAACAGGGATGGGAAATTGAGAAAAACAAAATTATTGCACAAATCTTTTCTTAAAAAAAATTACTGACACGGGCGTAGCAGAATTTTGTTTTTTGTATGAAAAGGTGATTACTTGATTGACTGCTTTTTGTGGGGACAGAATAAATGCAACTTGTACAAAAGAACAAATCTTGTACAAAAAAAATACAGTTAAGGTAAAAGTTTAAATGTGATTGGATTTAGTGGTACTGTATAAATTAAAAGCTACATTTACTGTATAAAAAAAACAGACCACCAAAAAAACCCCAACCATTTAGAGAAAACTGAGAGGCAGGAATACTTAAGAGTTTGAACATGGAGAGAAGATGACTTATTTAAAAAGTAATATATTCTATGTTTGGTGAACACATTACTGAGTTTAAAAAATATATTAAACATTAATCTATACTTATTTCTGTGTATTGGGTGTTTTATTTTACCATTACTGTAAGGCATATGTCTAAAAGTACATTTTGCAACATCTTTTATGTAGCTGTACAATAAGTTAATAATGGTACACTACTTACATTAAGAAGTTATCAGCAGTCAGCTGGGTAGCAAACTACTATTAGTGACTTTGCCTTCACTTGTCTGCTCACCACTGCTAAATCTGACACAGTTTCAGCTGCACTGTGAACGTTATCAATTCATATATATATATTTATATATGTATATATGTATACATTTATTTTATTATATAATTTTTTAAGATTTATTGGTTGGAAACAGGAGTTAATCCTTCTTTAAAATATGATCACTATGAGGCAAGTAATTCCTAATATGAAAAAAGTTTATTTTGTCTGAGAAGTCAAGATTTACTCTTCAGTTCCTACCTTCTGTCAGGTTTTATAGGTGTCAATATAATACTGACTTATTTCAGCTTCACAACATCTACTCTCTTTAATAAATATGCGTTTCCTCAACGTAAACAAATAAAACTTAAGAAACTGATTAAACCTGATAAAATACTTTTGTGGCTAAAAGATTTAAAACATGTACAGAAAAAGAGTATTACTACCTACAACTTTACAAATCACAGGTTTCTGAAAGATTTTATTTTGCACGACTTAGAAATTGTCATTATACCTCGAGCAAAGCAAAAGGGAAATATTGAACAGCAGTAATAGTTCCACTTTCCCCTTCTACAATTTTCTTCCTTAATACTGCATCTGCATCAAAAAAGTGCCCATTTATGTCTGCCAGCTTGACAGAAGCCTCACTGTGAATATACAGTGCTAATGGTAGTTTGACTCAGTTGTCATTACTCAAGTGCGTTGTAGTAGCGTGCCTCTTGCCTCTTTTTAAATAAGAAAGGTTGTCACTTTACTACATTGTAAGTGATATCACATCAAAGGGAGGGTACTGGTCAAATAAAAGCTATAGGATTTCTGATTTTTTTCTGAACTGGTAAACAAGTGAAAGATATTAAATCATTTTATGTATCTGTTGTGAATATAGTCATCTGCGTCCTATGTCTTATTCCCACACAGATGCCTATCCATCAAACATCTCCACATTTTTTTACTCCTTTCAGGGTTTTAACTGTCATCAGTCCTCTTATCATCCAACGCGTCATTCTCATCACACAATTAATATTTTTTATACACGTCCTCAGGTGACAAGGTGGCACAATTCTCTCTCGCTCCCGACTCCTTCACTTTATTTCACGATTTCAATTTTTTCTTTTTTTTTCCGGTTCTCCCCTTCCATTTTTAATATTTCAGCGCCTCAGATGTAGCGGCTCTTTAAAGCGCCCATGGGGGCTCAGAGTCCTTGCTTTTGTCTCCCATTTCCTTCTGAAACAGTTTTTCTTTAACCCTATGCAGCTCTTCACAGTTGTTGTCTTAGCTCTCTCCTCTCTGTCGCTCTTTCTGATGCTTTCTTTTTCTCTGTCTCCCCCTCCCTCCCTCAGCTTTCTCTGTGTCAGCCAGAGGTCAATGCTACACTTTTTTCTTCTGCATGCAAGAAGGCAGGGGGTATCTTTTTAGTTATTGTAACCTAAAAATAGAAATGATTTAAGGTTGGGACAAAGGTGTCTTTTAAGATATAGTGGCATACCACTATCTAGCAATTGGGGGGGTGTTTCATATATTGAGATAAGGATTAGATTTTATCAATAAACGAGAATATAGACCAATTTACAAACCGTGCCAAAAGGACTTAATTCAAGGTTATTACTAAGGGGCACTGTACATTATTTAAAGCTGAAATCAGCAATGTTTTGTTTTTTTTTAATTTAATAGACCAATACTATATATTCATCTGTATTGTAGTGGAGTGTGGTGAAAAACAAAATGTCGTATTTACAATGGATGGGGACATTCATCATGGTCTGCTATTGAAAAATGTTGTGTCTCACATGTTCCATGCCAATGCTGCTGTCTGAGTAGATAATATTTGATTTAATGTTACATGGTCAATCTCTGACATTTGCAATGCATGCAAAAGATGTGCAGCCGTAGTTTGCTTTAGTTTGCAGTCATTTACATTTATGATCGTTATGAATTAAAGTGTAAACATTTGAATGTTTGACAAAATCTGTTCTAAACTCTTGCTAAAATTTAAATCAATCTTCAAAAGTTTAGATTTCATTTAAAAACATACAGATCTCTAACAAATGTTGTCTCATGTTTTACTAAGCAGTAAAGCTCCAATGAGCTCTCTTAGTCAGATCATTACTTCCAAGAGACTCATTATGTTGAGAGCCTTGTTGAAGCTAATAAATGACTAAAGGTCTAATTATTAGATTTTCATATAATTTTATCAATGCTAGCTAGCACTTGTGTGGACCTAATTGAGGGACACAAGAAGACTAGTAGTTGGTTTAGTAGTTGTTGGACCAAACTGAAGCGCTAATATGCAGTCTGGAAATTACGATAGGAATCTATCTCTGGTGTGAGGTTAATTTAATTTTACACAAACACGTCATTCACTGACATCTTTGAACCCCCACTTTATTTAAGGTAACATTTGGACAACACCTGTCGATACACGGGGAAACTCAGACTTGCCCACGCGCACACTGGGAGACAGGCGCACAAACACAATCACATACTCGAGGCTGTTGGTTCAGCTCTTCCATTGAGAGTCCGTATGCTAGCTGGCCATTGTGCACGCAAGGCCTTTTGTCTGTGCAGCCTGAAATTGGTGATTGCACCTTAGCTACCGCAGTTCAACCGTAAACAGTGTTTTCATGCCCTTCGATATACACTGTTGCCAGTGGACCCCTAAATCCCTGGAACAGCTGAGTCCTAGGGTGTCAAAGATAATGGCGATTTATTGCAGTGCGAAGCTTTCTCATTGCCCCTTCCACCCCCCTTTCCAATCGTCCCTCCACCCCTCCTCCTCCCTCAAACAGATTAAAATTAAGCCGTAAACATGTGAGGATGGAATTAACACATTTAGCGAGTCTCCTCTTCCCACATCCCATTTTCGCTCCGGAGCGGCTGATCCCCGCTGCCGAACGTGGGTGCAATTTTAATGACTCGCAACGTTTTTGAAGTCCACATGAAAAAAGCGTCGCTCGCCGTTTGTGGCGGCGCTAGATATGGCTGGGCCATGGCCAGCCATGATTGGGGGGGACACGTGCCGCCGACTCGGACTCCAGGCTCTTCGATAGGATCGGTGTCATTTTCCTCTCCACGATAAGACGCCTTGCTGACAAGGTCCGATTAGGAGAGAAAAAATCATTATTGCTACGCCTTTCATCCACCGGGGGTTTACCGATAAACAGCTCACCCACGGCTAGATTTTCTGAGAGCAAGATGTTAGGCATTGAAGCATATATATTTAGGAAATATGGTTTCAAGCTAAATTTTGGGAGCATTTTTAATAATTATTTTCTTTTTAAATAGCTATAGAAAAACATTTTTCCTTTAAAACGTATTTTAAAACAAGTCTCCTTTCTCCTCAGCTGAAAACTCAAGCTGTGAAATATTTAAGTCTTAGATCTCATCTCCATTAATCAAACAATTATCAAATAACTTCATATTCTTTCTGAACACAATACAACACGCCGATTGTATTAGCCTACAAAAAAGTGATTTATTATGCTATACCTCAAGGAAATCCACTTTAGCAAACTGTCGTTTTAAAAAGAGAAATGAAACTACATTGTAGAACAGAGAGAATAAACTAAAAAAAGAATAGTGAGAGAATATTCAGCCATAGTTTAATAAGGAAAAGATTTACATTGCATATATATACACTGTATATATTTCTAAAAATCATTTACATAGTGACTGAAAAACATTCTTAATAGCACCAAGTTGGTGTATTAACAAGTGATACAAAACTTAAAACTAATAATAAAAGCATTCAAATTTATTTGCTAAAAAAAAGTTAAACAATACTTTGTTTAAAAAATAATTAAAAATAAATAAGTAATAGGGATTGCATTCCGTTCTATTTGGATGTTTTCAAAAAATGTCCACTTTTCAAAAATATTTTTTTTCTCTTGAGTGTTTTAATTTGAAGAGATATAGGTTTTATTAATATGATTATATAATTAAATATTCAACTTTATATTTCTTTGGATTAATTGAAAATTGTGGATAATAAAAACTGAAATAAAATTTGTTAAGAGCTCACAATAGCCTCTGCTTAAAATCTCACTTGAGCTTTATAAATGTAACCGATTATGTAATTTGTTAAGTGTTTGCGTATGGATTTGAGAATCGAGCACCACTTTGGTGGCCCAGCACCAAAAGAATCATCGAGTCTGATCTTTAGAGGGAACAGGGAGAAATAAAGCGAGCGGGAGAGAAACAGAGAAAGAGACGAAGATGGAGGGGGAGAGATAGAGAGTCGGGACAAACGTGCGCTGTGTTACTGGGCCACTCCAGCGCCCATGGACTCTCAGCAAGACTCAAAGCCACACTCGGCTTCAAAAGGGAGCCATGAAGATTTTTTTTATGTTTACAAAAACATATTTATTTATTTCTCGTCACTCTGTCATTTATCTATTTATTTCTTGCTGTCCCAGCACCCCTTGCTCTGCCACTGGAATCATGTTCGATGTCGCCCGCATGCTTGCCCTCCCCTCCTTTTCCCCCCTCTCTTTTAATACCACTGCAGTTGAAAATCAAACTGCTCTAAAACAAACTGATGTACTCTTTAATATAGTCGTCACATCATCACAGGGTCCTCACGCGTCTGCCTTGGTGACAACTGCAGGGCTGCTTAGCTTAGCCCAGCGATGGCTGCCACTTTGTTGGTCGCTTCAATGATTTATCACAAAAAAAGAGAGGGAGAATGTGAGAGTGGGAAGGGAGAGAAAAGGGGAGAGACGGAAAAAAAAAAAGTCCCCTGGATCATGATTGAGTCACCGGCACCTTTGATTGACAAGGTCTAATCAGCTTATCTCCAGCCTAATAAAGTTGATAGCCTGCAGTGCTGCTCTCTACCTGGCATGGTGTGAACTTTGGGCTAGGCTGGGGCCCCTGGGGGCCGGGCCCCGACCCTCTCTGCTTATCTAAACGGGACTGAAATCAATCCCTAATGAGCTGTTTTTATTTTGCAGGATTGATTACAGGCCCCTAAACACCAAGAACACTTGCCTAAGAAGTGTTCTCAGCCTCTTGCTGGCCACCTTTAAAATGCAGAGTAGCAATGCTTTTGTCTGTCGCTTCCTTTGTTTCAGCAGCTCATTTTGCTGCCATTGCTAAGTTATTTGTGTCAACTGAATAAATATAAAAGGGGATGACTTTTCAAAGTAAACTCACTCCATATTTGCCAGTTATATTACTGAGTCATAGGGTTTTTAAATATTGCTACCGATATGCATTTTTCGCAAATGCTGGGTATCATAATTATAAAAAGCCTTTATATTTCGTGTTAACGTCGATTCTAAAAATTCAGAACTGTCCTAAACCTGCATTAGTTATGTCTCTAAACAAACTTCAGGAGTTTCTAGCACACTTTAAATTATTGCTGCTATGGTGAACTCATAATTCAAGTTTAAAATTTATCTCTAACCCTTCCAATACAACCAGTACCCTAAAATAAATGCACATTTACAGTAGCATCAGAAAAGGTTGTTCAATGTGGACACAAAAATGACAATAGCGGCTTAATTATCAGATTTATACCACTAAAAAACAGGGAATTTTAATTACCATAACTAAAAAAAAGAAAAAAATTAGTATGTGTTTAATGGAGCAATTTTTAGCCATGTTTTGTATGAATCATTGATTAGTTTTATGGAGATTCAACTCTCTCCCCTTCAATGAATAATAATCAAAAAGGTGTTATAGCTAATCATTGCACCTTAGACGTCTTATACGCTACACTATCTATTTCTAAACAAGCAATCATAAATCATTCAAAATCTTTTCAACTGTGGAGGGAAGGACCAAAATCTGGCGTGTCTTTGATTTAACAGCAGCCAAGCCTCCACATTTGGGCATTTCAAATGCCCCTCACTCAAATGTCTTTAAATTGGCTAACTGCATGCCCTCCCTCTTTATTTAGGGCCCTCTTTAACTGGGCTAGCCCCCATGACTGCTTGTTGCAATGCCCGGGCTTTTAAGTCAATGCTCCCCGCTAATGAAGTTCTATACTTTATTTATGAGACAAACAGAGGACCCTGGTTCTTGAGGGTGCGTGTGGTAAATAGCTCTGCATGTCCAAAGACTCTCTTCTATATCCCTCTGAGGGCTCTCACTGCTTTTGGCAGGGCTTTGTTTTCACTAAATACACTGGAGACATTGAGAATGGTTAAAAAAAAAAAAAAAAAAAAGCTAAAATCTGATAAAATGGTACTGTGTGAAGATTCATCTTTTCTTAGAAATAAGAGTCCTCTTTTTTCCCTTAAATATGACCTAGAAGCATCCTGGCTTTTTTGTTCCTGGTCATTAAGAGATATATTGTCGTCGCTGAAGAGAAAAGGGGGCAAAGCTCAGTTTCTACGCCATTCCTTTGTTCGGGATCTATCTCTTTGAAATAAAATGTCTTTTAGTCCCACTTCCCCCACTGGTCAATTACAGTTCTTAAGGGCTACTGTGTCATTCTGGATAGAGAATGCAACTTTGAATTACTGCAAAATAATGACGCTAAACTGTTCTCCGTAAAAAGTAAAGCTTAGATGTCTGAGAAGAGTTGAGGCTTGTGGCAAGAAAAGTATTAACAGTACGAATAAAGAGTGTCTGATTGGAGAAACACTTAACACTCTAATTATTCTTGTTTAACGTCTATGGATGCCACACCTCTGCGTTTGAAAACTCAGGCTTTTTCCACCAAAACTGTCAATGTCATTTTCATAATGTGCATGAATAAAGCACGGTGCCCTTCGCGGACTTCTATTTTATTATTTTGTATTTGCTGGTGCAAAAGAGAAGGAACTACAATAAATTGAGCCTTTGATGGACTATAAAAGTAAACAATTTAGTGTTTGCAAACACACAAATCCCAGCCCTTAGAACTATAGCAGGACTATGATCTAAATAGTGCAGGATTTCATGAAGATGTCTGAAAAGTGTTGTGATGAGCCACTGTGGAACCACAAAAGTAAATATATAGTTAGAGATGGGCGAACAACACTAAATTAAAGACCAAGCTGAATTTGGGATCAGATGGCAAACTCTGTCAAGCCTTATAAACCGAGTGGATAAATATGGCTAACTAAAGTTTGTGCCCAGTGTGTTTGTTGAATTTGAGAGATTGGCATATATAGTAATTAGTCTGGTGGAGGAGGGTATTTTCCCTGTGTATCTATGTTCTTTGTGCAGATATATTCCCAGCTTGACCCAGAGACATTGCCATTTCAGGTTGTGCATCTGAGCGGAGGGTTGGTATCGACAGCAGAGTAAAGGAAGGGGTCATGGATTAAAGACGCAGGGGCGCAGCTTCCCCACCAAACCACAAACACACCCCACAGCTGGTGTGGACCAGGCCAAGTGTGTGGGACCAAGGCAGGATAAACGAGTATTGTTCTTAGCTCGCCGCACACACAGTGGATGAGACAGCCACCAGTGACACAGGGTCAAGGGGCATGTTGCCGACTACAGCAGGAGAAACCACTGGGCCCAGGAGGTACTGAACACTTTTAAGCCATGGCCCACTTCTTAAACACCTACTGAGCTGTGAGGCAAAACATCGAAATGAACCACACGGCGAAAGCTACGACTGCGTGGAATTAAAAATCTGTCGGCTGTCGCAGAATTTGACACAGTCGAGAAACTCGAATAACGGCGGGATCGTCTGAGACATTTGAATCAACATTTTTAAGCAGAGAATGCAGATTGTATTTATGAATTTGTGAATGCAAGTTACAGAGAACATCAAAAGCTGGTGGTCTGCGTGCGAACCTTCCTTGACTTGAATTATTAAATCTGTCGATGTCGCACACGCCAGCCACCCCGCGATTATAGTGTAAATTGACAAACTTTTTCAAAACTACAACGGAAGCCACAGAAAGCTGGTTGATACTTCAAGAATGAGCTTTGATACATCTCTGAGGAATACACTGTGCCTCAATAATGTGGTGACTGTCAGGAAGGAAGACAGGAAGAAAAAAATATGCTAACTGGTTAAATCTATTTAAGATCCCAATGAGCTTTTTTCCTATTTTAAGATAAAAACCATCCTTGATAATGAGGAAGAAAAGGAGTTTGTGTGTTTTTTTGGATGGTTTATTTAGAACGTGATATTATGTTTTTTCTTCCTTCTGCACCCCTGAATTAAGAACTTCAGGAGGAACGCTGACGTTGTTTATTTTCATAGACCCCCTGTCTGTTTATATTTAAAAAAAAAACCAAAAAAAAAAACAAAACAACACACCACCACCCACCCATAACACACGAATACACAACACACACAGGCATAGCGATGCATGAATTTTCTTCGGGAGCAGAGCAAGGAGAAGCGACGCCCGATCTGTCGCCTGTACACCTCTCTCTCTCTCTCTCTCTCCGTGGCTTGTCTTTGATGTGCTCCCGAAAATGTCATCAGGCGTCAAGGAAAGAGGTTTTTTCCGACCCCCCCCGCCCCAAACACACACACACACACACACACACACACACACACACACACACAAACACACATATCCACCCACCTTGCATTTGAGCAAGACAATTTGCTGTCTCTCACTCATCCTCACCGATATCTTGAACCCCCGCCTAACACCACCCCACTCCTTCCCACCCCAATCCAAAACAGAATACGTACCAGTTTCTACTGCTATCTGGTAGCCGGCCTCCAGTCTACGTGATGACCTTTCCAGCTTCTCTGTGTTGTCCAATAGATGCGCTCTCTGCAACAAATAGAGAAAAAATAAATAAATAAAGCCAGAGAAACAAAACACAGAAAAACTGATTGAGAGGGCTGGGACCCATTTCAAAGAAACACATCAACACTGTCACCTAAACAGACAGACCACATCCACAGCGACAACATAATACAGCCAGGTTGGCAATAACCTTCATGGATGACAATGTGTTATATGCTGATGGAATATCAAGCATATGCATGTTGAGGCTGACAATTTAAGAGGTGCTGCTGCCTCATCTTGGACATGAAAACAAGAACTACTTTGAGGTTTGTTGTCTCCTTGTATTGTCTCACAGCACAGTCCTCTGCTGCATACGGGGAAAAGTTAAGGCAGGGAGTTGCAAATCAAGATAAAATTATATTAAATTTTAAGCTGAAGAGCCAAAAGAAAATCTTTTCCAAGTGATAGCTTCCAACTGGGGGAGAAATCTAAGAAAAAAATCCTCCTGGATTGTAGAGAGTAATGCAACATATAAAGATTTCTTGAGCAACAACAACAACAACAACAATAATAATAATAATAATAATAACAAAAACAACAACAACAACAACAATAATACTAATACTAATACTAATACTAATACTAATAATAATAATGTAAAATTACATAATTATAGATGAGTTAAATGTAATAATTTACCGAATCAAATTTCTTTTCTGCTTCTCATTTATCTTCATTAGTGGACCAACACAGGGATTTATGATATATAAGTTACTGCATCCCCCCTTGACTCACTCACAGCTACGAACAATTGACAAGCCTGCCCATTGAAAGCACTGAGTTCAGAGAGCACAGACGGTCAAGAAAAGATGTGTTTCATAAAATATTAAATAAGTAATTTGATCATTTTTTTCAAAGTGGATGTTTGTGAGTATCAAGGTGTAAGCTAGGGCTCTAACATCATACATATCAATTGATAGCAGTTCCTTAGATACCAAGAAAACCAGAGGTTTTGGTTCTCTCTCTATAGCTAAACAATTCATGTCTGACAAACAAGGCAAGAAAAGATCTGATCTGTTGACTGATGGCCTTGAGTTCCATCTTGGGGCTCTCAAACATAGAAATCTTCCATGGTTTTATTTCATTGTGTTCACATATCCAATTACTGCACCATATATTACAGAGATATACATACAGTATCTCTGGAAAAGGGCACAGGCAAATGATTCTTTATTTTATTAGATTTTTAAACACTTCGAATCAGTCAGTTAAGTTTTCTCATATCCAAACAAAAATGAAAAAAGGAAATGAGGATCCAATGCTACATTTAAACAAAAGCTTTGATGTCAGTGCCTACCTGACAATTTGTATTGTTAAATGTAATGCATGCTGTATCATCCTGATTTCAGTAGAATGTCTTTTTTTTTTTTATTTACCTGCACAAAGACTTTTCAGGAACGAGTGGGATTGTACTGAATTATGTACACTTGTTGGTAGTGATTAGTTGAGGTTTACCTGACAAATGTATTCCTTTTTGGTTTTACCACAACTCTTTCCACTGTCAACATCAGGGGACCCTGAGTTTCATCTCAACTAACAGCTAGAGTTAGTCAATTTGTCACTGCATACTGGCAACTGTTTTATTAGAAACCAGCTGGGTTGTACCTACTTTAATTTTTTCCAGCATTATATTTTTTATGAACTCGTACAAAAGAGGTGAACTAAATATACACATATTCAACTATCTCACTTGCTATATCAGATTTTCTTCAAAAGGTTGGAACAGTTACCCATGACCTGTAACTGGTGGCTGTTGTGGTGACTCCCAAATATCTGAATTAAGTTTATATCTTTTATTCTAACCTTATGTTTTCCAAACATTTGGCAGGATACTGGCAAGGTACTCTTGTTGTACTGAGTACAATTTATTTACCTTATGCGGCCCTATATTGTCCACTGCAGTGGCACACACATCCAAACGAAAGCCCAGCTTTTGATAAATCCATAGTGCCTTTAGAGGAGACGATCATAAACTTCATAAACATAGAATACTTAAATATTTACTCCAATGTTGTTGGTTTTGATGGCCCCTCTAATGTGCTATGTTAAGAGACCGATCAGATATAACACATTTGACACTCAAAAACAACCTGATGAATGGCAACTGCCTCTCTGAAAAGGGTTTATGCCCATCAAATGAGCAAAGGGGACAGAGGGAGAAGTGAAATCTCTAGTTTAGTTGGGCTGTCAAAATGTGTACTAGCTAATCACTCTGAGAAAAGGAAATATGTGGAGGAAAAAAAAAGTCATTGACACGCTTTTCAAAGTTTGACAATAAGAGGGAAGGGAAAAGAGCAGGGAGGAGAAAACTCCCTCTGAACTCTTTCCTTTCCCTCGCTTCCTTTTTCTTTGTGCGGCTGACAGATGTCATTTAAAATTGCAGAGATACTTTTTAATAGTTAAAGGGAGGGCAGGGGGAGAATTGAGGGATAGGAGACGGGCGGGTGGATGGGTGGCAACATGGGCTGCTCATAGAAGGCAAGCAAAGAGGAGTTGGTGAGCGGGACAGGATGCAAGGTGTGGTATGTTTTTGGTGTAGGGTGTGGTGGAGGGTTTCGGGGAGGGGTTACATGGGTGTGGAAGTGGAGATGGTGGCAGTGTGCACGTGGGAGAAAATGGATACCAAGCCTGGTCTATAATGAGCCCCTATGGATCAGCTGAGATGGAGGGGACGTATTGACATGCAGTGCTTAAGCTAATACACCTAGACCATGGCTGCAGTGCCTGTGTGTGCCTGGGAGCATGAGGCAGCCAGGGATACTGACAGAGTAGCGCACTCCCCGGGTTCTTCAAAGAGCTCAAGTGATTAGTATGTTATCATTACCATTCGAAACGTGATTTTCCTATTCCCTCTCGGCAAAGGTGACACGTCTCGGGGAGACGGCCGGCAGACTCACTGCGATGGAAAGCCACTTCAAAGCTTTCTCCTCCTGAATTTCTCTCTCTCTCTCTCTCTCTCTCTCTTCTCTCCCTCGTTCTGTCTTCTTTTAGGGCCGGGGGGAGGGGAGGGGAGGGTGAGTGTGGTTGGGTGGGTGGGTGTGTGTGTGAGGTTGGGGGGGGGGGTGCTGGGGGGTAGTGGTGGCAGTGGTGGTGTATATGTGTGTGTGATCATTAGAATAATGCACCCCGAGTTTGACGGTGACAGAACCTGAAGGAAAGGGTGAGAGTTCAGCCAATAAGAATCCAGTTATGGCACACTGTGATGGCCTTAATCATGAAACAATCCAGCCATGAACACAGGATGATACCGTAGAAATAATGAAAAAGAACACGTACAATTAAAACTAAACATTCCCTACTACATGGAGATTATGTCTAAAAACTTAATCTAAAGTGAGGTGACACTTACTCTCCAGGAAAACAATTTTGTCCCAATATATCAATGTCACACAACAACCACAAAAATGTGAATATATCGAAGCGTTCAGCTAAGATTTTACTCTGCAGGTAGCGAGCAAAATCCAAGACATCTTTGTCAGCATTTTTTGTCGAGGAAAATGCAAAGTGGCTGCAAGCCCCTACTGTGCTACAACGTCCCATATCAAGGCTTGACCCCTGCGGTTCTAATATAACCACTGGGAAACCTTCAGAATAAGGCAAAGACACACATACACTAACACCTATTCAGGCTCAAACACTGTCTTGAAATTCAGATCTGCCATTAATCGACTTGAGAAAAACTAAGGATCACATCAAAATCATATGTGATTGTCTCATGGAGCCTTCTAGGGAGGGTTTAAATACAATATATGATAAATATTGTGCATCTGTGAGTATATCAGTGCACCCCCTCATCACCACCACCACTACCACCATTTCTTCCTATGCATGTATGCCTTTTCATCTGACACCTACATTTTGAACAAAGCTCTTCTTAGGAACCACGAAAATGGTGTTTTTTTGTTGTGCTTTTTTGCGTCAAGAAACACTCTTCAGTTGTAAGTTATTAACAGGGAGCCCCAGAACAATGCAGCTGTAGCTCAAAAGAAATCTCTCCCCTCTTCTTTCGCTCTCCTGCCTTTTTTCAATATCAAACACAGGCGGTTACTATCACCATTTTCCAAAGTTCAGATGATTTCCTTATTATTTCAATAAGGGTGGGGGAGAGTCAAAGTGAATAATGATGACAGCTGTGATTCAGACTGACTGTGTGATCTTCTGTGCCGTTTGTTTGGGACTTGTAAGACGAGGAATTACAAGTGTCAAACAGCTGTGAATATGGGTGCTAAATATTTAAACATGTTTTTCAGCAGAAGAAAAAAAGTATAGTTTTTTAAAAGCAAGGCTTAAGTGTGTATAAGCTGTGCCAGCCTTTGATTCAAATGCAGGAAGAGTAGAAGGGTAAAAGACTGCAATGGAGAAGTGCGATGGCGAAGAGGGCTCAGAATCAGCCCGATTACACAGATAGGGCCATTCCAAAAGGGGAAGACGGGTGAGATAACTCAAGATGTCTTCTGACCCTCAGGCTAGGAAGAAATGAACGAAAAGGTGGGAAGAAGAAGGGGAAACAAAAGTATAGCTAAATAAAAGAAAAAAGCGTGATAACATGGCATCTGGGCTAGGTTAGCGCTCTAAATTATGGATAGGTGTGAATGGTGAGGCTTTGATAGGAATTGAATTACTCAGCTTCAGCAGAAGCCCTCTTGAACATAGTCTCACTCAAAGGCACATTTAACAACATACTGTAAGTGCACCTGCAAATACAAGATCAGCCATTCTTCAAAGGGCAAGAATATAATGTAACGTACAGAAACTGAGAAAATCTGCCTCAATTAGAGGGAAAAACACTTTTCCAAAATATGATCCACATGGGTAGTAATTAAAATTACATATATAATGTAATGTTACAACTACTGAGTGTTTAATTGTAATCGTAAAATGGGGCTGCTATTTATATAGCAAATCAGTCTTTTCATAAATTCACGCTACAGTTAAAGTAGGATGGCAATTGAGAAAATTTTAATAACACCGCTTGACAGCTGAAGAACAAATGTTTAAGTTTAAAACTTCAAAGGCTACATACATATTTAAGTGTTTACACGCTCTTTGAATACCTCTACCTAACCTTCTATTTTACCCATTTTTAGTTGACTTGCATATTCAAGCTTTCCACATGACATATCTAAATGTCGTTAGGAGTAGAAGATACGTAGAAGATACTTGTACAAGTATCTAATAAATGGGCATTAATATATTTACTAAAAAGAGTTTTTTTAAACTGAAAAGATTTGCGAAGCCAATGTGTGTTAAACTGTGAGTCAAGCTGGTCTATTAGAGCATCTGTATTAGAGTTACAGCTATAGAGTCTACAACAACATAGAGGTCCGCTGACTAGCATGAGTGGTCTTGTTTACCACCTCAAAATGTAGAAAACAAAACTAACTGTTGGTAATGGATATAGACACAGGAACTTTGCATAAAAGTTATACGAATAATAAAATACTAATTATTTCTTATTAACTCTTACTTAGTCATAAATAACAAAACCTTATGATGCTAATCCTATTTCGGTTAGCTTACCAGCAAAGCCTCAAGATAACCATGACTCTTGTTTCTAATGGATGTGTGATGTAGCTTATGTTATCTGAAAGCTTCAAGAATTTCATTTAAACATCCACATGTTCTTGACATTTTTGTTTGAACTAATAGCAACCACCCCTCAGTCTGACATCACGTTTATCTATAAACATATATCACTAATGAAAACCTTAATCCAATTTATTACCTTAAAATTGCCCAGTTAAGAGAAAATTAGGGGCAAATCTTACAAGGAGCCATTCCCTCTTGAAACTAACAAGTTGAACTGTGTTGGGCCCAACAACTGAAGCTACTTTAAGCCTTGTTTCATTCCCCAATATTCGTTCTCAAAAAGTCATATCAGAAATAATATCTTATCTTTACTTTCTGATATTTAAGGTGAGGGACACTAGAGATACTGGCCTTCAGTGAATCCATTATCTTTGGCTTGGCCTTTAAGCTGTTCAATCAGACATGTAAAATAGAGTCCAAACGAGCGGATTTTAATTTTCTACAGGAGCAAGGAGGGCAAATGGAAATTTCAGTAGGAAAGCATAATTTAAATTGTTAGAGCAGAGAAGCACTTACCTCTTCACGTAACTTTATCAACTGCATCATGAGAGCAAAAGGGAAAAGAGAGAAAGATGGAAAGAGTAAAGAAGAGATTAAAAAAAAAAAGCCAAAACATGGCAGGAAGAAGATCAGTTATGTGGCTGGGTACAGAATTAACCTTGACGATTTATCTGTTTGCATGTTTAGCATTTGGAAATCACAAGACAAACACATTAAACGAAGCTAAACACGCCGCTCGGGCTGACTTTTTTGAACAAACAAAGATCAAGTCCTGGCGCTGTCACATTAAACAAGGAGAGGGAATGGATCGCTCGACTTGCAGTATCAACTAACATTATCAAGGAAGTCACATCACAGAAGTTGATATAGCAAGAGAGAAGAAAAAAATGAGTAAAATATAGACTGCACAGTTATAGTATGTTTAAAATATTTTGCATCTGTCATTTTGCTGAATTCTCTGCAGAAGGATGAAAAGAAATGTGTGCCCATTGGAACTGAGTTGGAGAAATGCTGAGCCACTCGATCTGTACCGCTCTTTATCGGTGCTGTTATGCTGTCAATATTTCATGTATCTTATACATCTCAGTAAAGGTGCATGCTGTTTAGATTATGTATGGAGAGTCATGTGAGGCTACCACTGTACATACATACAGTGCAGCTTATTATTGGGACAGCCACAGATCATGAAAAATGAAACTTAGCATAGCTATATATTTTTGATGAAAGAGAATGGCAAATTTATGTGAAGTAAATAAGAAATGCTATTTCTATTCCCTGTCCTGGACAATCTTGCATCTCTAATAATGAATCACACATTTGATGGAGGGGAATAATTTGATTTGTTATTAAATATATCAAATCACATTTTTTTTAAAAAAAAGGTTGTTTCCCTGGCCTGGTCTTCAATGGGGGCTGTCGAGGAGGAAATAGAAGGCTTGGGCTTATCATGGGAATGTAACACATTCGGCTGAAAAAGGGAAGGACAAATTTCTTGACATGCAAGCCTTTTAAAGGTGATTTAAAAAAAAATCCACTTTTTTCGGCTAGCATTAAAGGTTGGAAGATCTAAAGAAAGGCTCAGGGCCACTATTACTTTTGCTGTTTATTTTGAATTTAGTGAGCCTGGAATAATTTTTTTTTATCATATTAAAAGAGTGTTCTTAGATCTTGAATTTCATACTTGATTTCTAATTTTAAGTTACAAAAGAAAAAATAACAGCAGGGAGAGGGGCCAAAAATGGCATCGTTATGTTAAAATAATTCAAAGCATCAGCTCCTTCTACCAGTTCGTATGACCAGAATAAATCAAGAGTTAACATTTAACATTTGCACCTATCTTATACCGAAATCCTAAACAACCACCAAATAAAAAATCAATACTGCATACATTTGTGTCCTCTATTTATATTACACCACTAGTAAACACACTCAAAGAAATTTGCCGTATAATAATGAACCCAGGATGAATCTACACTATATAAAACACAAACAAAAATATCAAGTATTTCATACATTACAACCTTGCATTTGTCACAGCATTTCTCCTTGCAATTTTAGAAACATCTCAAAAATAGTTCTTGCATCATTTCTGTTTTCTCCACCAATCATAAAATATATCTATGACTATTGCAAATAAAAAAATACTGTCAATATCTGTAATGTGGGAGGTAAACAAGTATAACTGTATGTTTTTCTAAAGAGCTCTTACCCTTGAAAATGTCGGCAATAACAAGACGCACTTTAGAGTGGAAACTGTCTTTTCTAACTTAAGTAACAACTCCCCACTAAGAATGCATTATTGAACAGGCCAAAGTTTAAAACTACACTGTGGATGTGGTTATTTAGGGCTTGAACGAACCCAGCAGATCCTGCAATCCCTCACCCCAGCTCTTCCATCAGTCAATGGGTACCAAACAAAAGTTGTTCTAGCTCATTTGTGCTGCCTGACTGATTGCAAGTCCTCGTATTAAACTATATGAGAGGCATGTTGAGCTGTGTTTCTTGTTTCTTCCTGTTTAGCTTTATTTTTCTTTGGCATCCACTCTTTAGTACAACCAATGATGCTCGCGTTGTTCAAGAGATACAGAGCAGTAAATACAGAATATTGTAAATGTTATAATTACTCCTGCATGAGCGCCTTTCCTTGTGTTTTTGTGGTGCCAGCCAGTATTCAAAATTGCACTGCTGCAATTTTTCTGTTATGATAATCAGCAATTTTTTTTTTCAAACAAAAGATTTTTTTATCCAATACGGAATTCGATACAAGTGGTAATCTGCTTCCTTTGTAGCCTGTAAAATCTGGTCCATGCCGGCTCAAACCAGCACAATCTCTTGTGGCCAAGCCTTCTGCTGTGACTGAAATCGAAACTATTCCGTATAGTGTTCGTGTGTGAAAAATGTGTGTGCATTTGCTGCTTTGTGTGTGGTGACTGTGTGTGTGTGTGTGTGTTGCGTCCAAGTGTGTGTGCACACCAACATTTGTGCGTGTGTTGCATGCAGAGGAAACAGAAAGAAAAAAAATGTGCAATGGTAGCCTACCACATTATTAAAAAAAAAAACGAGTGATAGTGCCAATTCAGTCTCTGTCCGCATACAGATAACGAATAAATGCCGAACTCTATTAAATCGTCCTTTAGCCATTATCGCAGGGCCAACACGCCATTTTCAGAACTTATGACGGTTCCCTATTTATTTAGCTATAAATCCTTGCCATGTTACCAACAGATTTGTGACTGGTAATGATCTGCTCAGCCAGGGCTATATGAAATGATCCTGACCTCTTTCAGATCGTCAGGAATTAAATTGACCGACTTGCCCCGGCCCCCACCATCTTTTCCCCTCTCCTATCACTGCCGTCTCGTTAGATAAAAAACCCTGAAGTTCCGAGTACTCCACTCACAGCAAGACCAAGACAAGTATTATCTCCACAAGTTTTAAAATGAAAATGAGGTAAATACGGCACCTGGGAGAAAAAGGGAAAATGTATATCATCTATTTACTTTGCTTTTGCCCTCAGCATGAACTCTTTCTGTGCCTTTTTGTATGTGTGCGTGTGCTTTAGATGTATATGTATTTCACATTATACTAATTTTTATAAGTTTCAAATTAGACATTATTATTTCTAATTATTACCGTGTTTTTCACATTTAAAAATATTTATAGTGTAAGTGTTAAACATATGAAGGTATTGAATCCCTTTCCTGTTGAAACACAGGGAAAAATAAATTAAAATGAACATGGATATAGAAAAAGGAATATGTCACTTTCTATAGCTTAGATTTTTAAGTGCATCAAGACCTTAATTCACAACGAGAAATGTTTTGATGTAAATATATTTCATATCTCTTATGGTGCACAATAAAATTAAGAAAAATGCTTGACTTGCTATTTTATAAATTTTACATTTCATATTTTCACATTATTATGTTGATATGCACTGAAAATTAAGAATGTGGCTGTGGATAGTGTTCTGAGCTTTAAATGTCACATTTATCTACCACTATTCTTCCTTATGTCTGCATGCATGGATAAAGCAGCAAGACATTTTACTGTTTTTTTACATTTAATTTAATAATACACCCATATGATAAAAAACTATATAGAATAAATTTTATAATTATTGTCAAGAGTCATAATTAATTTTTAAAACAATAATTAAGACAATATAACAGTAATTTCCAAACTCTATCACATAATGTCTTTCAGAAATATTAATTCCACTGGTCCATTTTTATTTGTCAACAATTTTCTGAGAGATGTGTAAAATCTAGTTTCATAAATATTACTTTTAAAAAAATTTGGGATCAATTTTTAATGAAAGAGAAATAAGATTTGAAATAAAATGGGTTACATTTTTTTAGATTTTGCTTTGACAAGATTTTGATAGAACTCACCAGTGTCTCAAATGTGTCATTTCTGACAGCAAATCTCCTTCCAACTTCTGCATAAAATGTCAGAGTCACTTTTGTGTCTCGCTAATTTGCCAGGAATATGCATATCAATTACACATCTTGGCTCGTGATACATACTGTATGTTTCTAAGATGTGCAGTTCATGGGTCATCATTGAAATGGTAATAGGGAAATGTTCAAAAAAAAAAAAAAACAGACAACTTTATTTAGCTTTGCTTAGCTGTGAATCATCTAAATATACTCCCATAAAGCAGTGCGGGACTAAATGTGCAAATATGCATTTGAGTATTCATCTCTGTCTTCTTTTCTTTTCTGAGTGTGCGCGTTTGCAAATGCAAAGTGTTTATTTGCATTTGAGAGTGTGTGATTGTGTGTGCCTTGAGACACAGTAACCCCTGCAAGTTGACAGCCGATTCATAAGCAATATACTGTATAATTAGTCAAAAGACGTTTGGTCATAGTTGAGAGTGAGTGCATATGAGTGGCAGCTGTGTAGGTGAGCAAAAAGTAAGTGCATCTTAAATGTTAAAGCGTTGTTTGCGGAATCCGTTGATGTACCACGGTTTTGATGCAGCTCTACATTTATTCAAACCAACTTAAGTTTAAAAGGAACATGTGGCATATTTTGGGCAATTAAGATCACAATTCAAAATAACTGCATTGTCACTTTCATAACATATGTGAATGAATCTTTTGTGGACATTGCTGACAATGAATGGAAATTGCTAATGTGGTCTTTGTCTTTGTTCCTTGAATTCAACAGGCTGAACTGATATTCAAACCAAACGTCACTTACCATCATTTCATAAACAATAAATCAATTGTGAATATGTTGAAAGATAATACATCTAAATGTCTAAGATGTCACACAGAATTCAGGATTCATGATCAAAGGCTATTATTCAATAATAAAAAATATTTAAAGGCTAAACTATAAAATGGTATATTGCACCGAAATGTTTCAGTATTTTCTTTTATATCAATGGTGAAAAATATGAGAATCTGCATCTTTATTCCTTTTGAGTATCTGTATTGTGCAGGTTCACCACCCTTGGAGTTTAAAGACAGACGAGAGAACAAGATTTACATTCTGTTTGTGTGTGTGTGTGTGTGTGTGGACCTTGATGGAGGATGGAGGATCTATTATAGGCCTAAGTCCGCACCCGGCTGGAGAACAGCTGTGGGATGGTTGGAGTGGAGAGGCCAGGGTTTTTGGATTGAAATTTGTGCTGGATTGTGTGTTTGTGTTTAGGTGTGCGTATGTGTGTGTGTCAGTCACAATCTGGCTTTGGCCAGACACTGGTCCCATTCCCTGAGCCCACTCACTGGCAGCCCAGCTTTGCATTAAACAGTGTTCCTTCCGCATGACTTGGTGACAATACTGTGGTCTCAGCTCTCGATGGCCCCTATGAGGGGCCCACCTCCTCACCCTCGGGGCCAGTCAGCCACCCACACTGGTGTCGGTTGGGCCCTGATTAGCACCTCACCTGGCTCTCAGAGGAGCTGGCGTCATCCCCCAGGAGTTCATTGCGCACCTCATCACTGTAGGCGATACGTGACCTTTTCTGCAGAGGGAGGAGGATGAGGAAGAAGGACACAAAGAAGAAGAGAAAGGGGAAAAAGAAGAGGGCAAAAAGAGAAAACAAGTGGGGAAATATGGCTTAGTACTGTTGTTGATGCAAAAAACACAACAGGCATTTCTTAAGCACGAGAGCCCCCTAATGGAACCCGGTGACAAACAGAGTCATACACATGCAGGTTGTGTGCATCTGTGCTAGTGTGTCCGTGTGTGTCTGTACCCCTACAACACATGTACTGACATCAAGCACGTCTGGGTTTGTGCCCATGGCTCCTTCCAAGGTGATCTACTGTACCTAATGCACTTGTGCCACAGAAGTGGTGGCAAAGAGCCCCCCCACCCTGCCCACTTAAACAAATACAAGTTGAGGGATAAAAAAAAACCTCATCTTGTGTGCATGGAGAGGCTATGGAACAGGGGGGCAGGGGAGAGGGCCATGGAGATGTATTATGAGGAAGTATCACTTGTCAGTGCTAAATCTTTTCTGGGGGCTGTCACTGCTGTCATCCCAGTGCAGTGGCAGGCTCTGTGATAACACCAATGCTGAGACTCAGACAGGGAATAATTCATCACCCATTGGCGGCCCATCGGATTTGGGGTTGCCTCTCTCTCTCTCACACACACACACACACACACACACACACACACACACACACACACACACACACACACACACACACACACACACACACACACACACACACACACACACACACACACACACACACACACACTATCTCTCACTCTCTCTCGCTCTCTCCAGATAGGCTAGAATAAGAGGGAATGCCATGTCCAAAAAAAAAGAAAAAAAAAACCCAAAAAGAAAAACACTCAGATACACACATTTCATACACACTTCAGAGTGTGCCACCTCCGATTGTGGAAGAGTGGGCTGCCACTGTACCGCTTGTTTACAGACGCCCGACCCATGGAAAAACAGCCTCTTGGCATGCCCTCTAAACTAAATACACACAAGCAGCAGACACAGAAAGTGTTTACTAAGCCTCCTTCGCTTTCTCTCCCTGCCTTGACAGGGTTTCTAGGTGGGCTGCAGGAGGTGGGCAAAAATCAAAGACAAACACCAGCATAGGAATGAAAATATCACTTTTTCTCAACACGAACTCTTTCTATTTTTCTATATTTACTTGGTCCTCGACTCTAAATAAATAAAACAAAGACATGAAATCAGTGAGGGAACACCAATTACCTGGTGGGGACATTTCTTTCTTCAAATACAGTACCCTTTCCCACTATCTTTCTATTATCAGTAAAAGTTTGAAGAAGCTATTGCATGAAGTGCTTTGATGCTACCTTCCATGAGAAAAGCACAAACCAAACTTAAAAAAGCCAATTCTAACCTCAAGAGTGATGATATCAAGTTCCTTGATTGAAATAACTTTGGAACCAATCACAATCGAGACAGTTGATTTTTTATTTATTTTTTTTTTTTATTATTTGTCTCTCCTCCTCGTAATCTGGAGCACTGACTGGAAAGTCATGGCTGATGTGATTTGGCTGTTATTATCGTGATGGTGAGGGCCACAGTTCTCTGGAGTAATTACTGACTAGACGGAGGGCCTGATTGACCCAGACCACAAAACCCATTAGATAAAAGGTGCACCCAAACAATACTCAACCACGGGGACCTAAGCTAACCACAGAACGCCTACTGTGTGTAAAAGAGAATATCAGCAGCACAGGCCAATATAAAAAAAACAACATCGGCCCCCTTAGCATGCAGTACACAGGAAAATGTGCTGTTCAGGATGCTTTTACAGTTGTTCTGTATTTCTTCCCCATTCAACACTTTTCTCAATTATTTACTTTTAATTTTGTGATAACTATTATAACACTTAATTATATGACAGCAAATTCCTATATAGAAAAACAAGGTAAACTGATTTGAGTTTTTTTTAAATCCCACGAGTCAATTAGCTTCCTCAACACTTAATGATAAAAATAAATACCACTGATATAGTGCTCTGTGGCAAATATGGGTGACATGAATATTAATAACATCATAATTTCAGCATATTTTATTCCTTCTCAAATACATTCTTTGCTGAAATGTCAGATGAAAATAAATATGTATATTAAAAAATAATCAGTTCACATTCAGTCATTCTACGTGACTAATTTTAATGTTGACTTTACTTTGAATTCTAATGTCAACTTTTTTTAAAGCCCCATTTTCTTCACATGGGGATATAAGTGGTCACTGTGTTGCTGTCAGGACATTAAAAAGAATTTCAGATTGGAGCAAAACCAGTAAGACAATAAGCATCAATCTGAAGACAGCATGTACACTTGAATGAAGAATGAATGAAGCATGCACATGTTTTTTTGCCAGGAAAACACCCACATATTTCATTTAAGTCAAGTTACATCTTAAAGAGCTGCAGTGCAACTTAGGGGGAAAGACGACTTCACCAGTAATTGAGACGAGGAAGCCTGGGAGAAGCACTGATTTGAATGTTCAGGCTTACGTCGCTTTCAAACCATGTGCAAGGTTTTTTGGTATTTCTAAATAGCTGTTTGTTACAGATGAACGTATGAAGCATATCTGCAATGAGAACAGAGTAGATAACAAAGAAAGTATAAAGAAGGGAAAGTGTCATTGAAATGAAATTGTTGCCACTTCCTCCCCTGTACAATATACACTCCAGTTTTCGGATTCCCCCTCTGGAAAACAACTGATTCCTGAATGATTACTCCCTTCCCATTTGATGTAAAACATAAACAGCTGTGCAGTATTGACTACTTAATACAGTAACAGATTTTGATTAGAAGTAAGGATGTTAAGCAAAAAATTGTTAAGTTCCAACGGGATCACTCTTGAGGTCAGGAAAGCAGATATCAGATACCTGTTCTATAGTAAACTCTTCTATTCTATAAAGAAAATGCACTGAAACTGCCTCATCCTAGTTACAGCATGTGATGACTGAGCTCTGTATCTTAAGACGAAACAAACTAATCAGGCTTTGTAATATAAAAAAGAATGAGCACTTTCAGAAGATACCTTATTGCTCAGAAAAGAAAAAAGAGCTTTTTTTAATCCTTTTGAAAGGTCTGTCTTTTGTCACTTTTTTAATCTTGGGTGAGAATTTGCTTCTATTCCCGGAAGCACACATGAAAAGTACAAAGGTACATCTTAACTTTATGCAAAGTGGCCTGCCTTTAAAACTCTACGCATCCCGTCAAATGCAGCGATGGAGGTGCTGCTGTCCTGTCAAAAACACGCATTTTACCTCTGTTGACATGGATAGCAGACAAAAAAAGAAAAATTATTCTTCTTTACCCATCAAAATGTAATTACATATGCATGCATAACAATTCATATCAGATATGCTAATCAGTTTGGCATAATCCTCTGAACAGCAAATGATATTTATTTAATTATAACAGATATATGGATCTATCCTTTGTGAGCAATTTCTTTATAGTATATGGGTATGCAAGGGTATATACTGTCTAAATAAACATGATCATTTTTAGGTTCCTACATTGTCAGGAAGAAAAAGTAAATCTTAAAAAAACCTCCATTTATAGAAAATGTATTAATGGTAAAACAATGACCTTCCCTAATTTCAAGCACTTGATTATGGTCATCTTTATAATGTAAAGGGAAGGTTCCCTATTTACAAAAAAAAAAAAAATTCACAATAATTAAAATCAAATAAAGTAAGATTAATATACAAATTCCAATGCCCTACAACTCTCCTCCTTGCTTTTTGCCCAGTGCAACGAGTGACACAAGGACAAGCGCAAATAATTGTGGCGCCTGGAAAGCTGAAAAATGTAAACAGTTCATTAGATGGGAAATAAAAGGCGTAAAAATACCCAGGGGCAGGGTGTAATGAGGAGCCCTGAAGTTCCTCTGCAGATACTTTTTCCTTCCACTTTCCCAAGCTTTTCCTTTTCGCCCTGTACACACGGCTGGGGGCATACCATGGAGAGTAATTAACCATATTCAATTTACAATTGTACAATCCACTACAGGCTTCTTAACCAGTAGGAGAACGGCTGGACATTTAGAATTTAGACTTAATAACTCTTATGTCCAGCTCACTGTGCTTGCTTGAAATTGGCATCCAACCTTTTATTTTCCTAACCGTCGAAGTTGCTCTATGAAGGTGGAAACATAGCAAAACCACCATTTTAAAAATGAACTTTCAGGTGGGCATAAGAAATTCAAATACAATATCCTTATATATCTTTCAAAAACTGAATGATACAAAAGTCTAAAAGTCAGCACTGAAATGAAAATAATGTGGAGTAATAAAATGTCTCTGTTCAAAAGAATGTGTGCTAAACTCAAAGGTTATCTATATCACTTCCTTTCCTTCCCCTGCTGTGATATTTTCCCAGGTGATGTCTGGACCAGTGCCAGCAGGTCCCACTCTGGTTCCCTGAGCGGGGGCAGAGGTGGACTGATGCGGCATGGCGTTAAAAGGAAGCTGAGACCTTTAAGCAGGCACAAGTATCACAACAGCATCTTAAATAATGCATCTGTGCTTGGCAGGGGTTTAACACATACACACATGCATACAGCCACCACAAAGGAAAACACACACACACAAATTGTGTCTTCTACTCTTTAACACAAACAAATTGGGAGAGGTTGTTCAATTAAGTAAGTGCTCTTTTTTAATGTATTTGATATATTATCAGACAAAGGCAAACAGCTACAATTGGGATTGTCACAGGAGGGTGTCATTTGTGCCTTTGTTTTAATGTGGTCTTTGGTGCAATTGAATCCTCCACTTCTGTCTGTTGTATGTGTGTCTTTGTGTGAGTGCATACGTTTGCACAAGGGCTACTGTAGGTAAGACAGAAGCTTCTACGAGCCTTTGTATCCCAGGGAAGCCTCCTTTAGAGAACGTACGCATGCAACATATGTGAACGGTAGCCTGGTGTGTGTTCTTTCCCCTAATAAAAGTGCAGCAGAGGTAGAGAAGCTGGAGCCTTAGATAACAGCATGGGGCCTCTCATTAGCTCACAGGTTGGTGCTTTGGTGGCTTCTACGCAAACGGCGCTGTGTTCCACTGCCATGAAAAACCTGAGGAAGTCTCACCGAAACAGTTGTCGAAAACACAAATAAAAGGTGAATGATCAACTGCAGCAAGGTAATAAATAAGCCTGCAACATATCTAAACAGGTATGAGGTGAGGAGACTTTTTTAGGGTGACAGAGTGTACCAGCTTCAAAAACATCTAATGCCCCCCCCCCCCAAAAAAAAAAACCTTGGTCAGAAACAAGTGTGAAAAAACTTCTATTAGCTTAATTCAGTAGAAAATGTAAATGCTAATTTTTATTTTAACACTGTATCACTGATATTTTCTTTTTTTTTTTTTGGATTGGACCACAAGCGAACAAAATTTTACCCCTGAGGGAAAACACCTAGCTGTTTACCAGCGGAAGAGTAGACTATTCTGTTAGAGGCCTTTCATGCTTGTACCTCTGTGATAAACGGTGGTGTATTTCCCTGTCAAAGTCATTTCTATTGCTAAGTACAGCCGAGATCAGTCAATAAGCCTTAACGACTGTACCCACATAGTGAGAGGCCGAGAGTCGGCAAAAAAGGGTTGTGGAGGGTGGTGGGGTGCAAGTGAACTCCAAACAAAAGAGCAAATTCAAGGAGGGCTTTGATTGAAGAAGCACCATATACTTTCTGAAGGCCAAGGGATCATCTTTCAATGGTTATTTCTTTAAGGCATGAGGGCCCGATTAAACCCAATATTAAAATATGGAGGCACTTCTAATGAAAAATCAAAGGCCCTGTATCCCCTACCACACCCCCATCCTTCTCTCATGATCTGTCAGGTTTTCTCCCCTAGCCTATGGTTGTGTAGGAGGGGACAGAAAGGAAGAGAGAAAGAGAGAAAGTATGAAAATAAAGAAAGAAGAGAGCAAGTGAGGGAAAGAGAGAAAATGGGGAAAGAGGGAGGGTTATAGAGATGAGGGACCTAGGTGCTGGTGGTGCAAAACAGAGACAGACAGCATTGGTTGGAGGAGTAAATCAATAGAGCAGAGCCGTCGGGGAGACGGGCAGCCAGGGCAAGGAGAGAGTAGAGGAGAGGGAGAACCAGCACAGGGGCCCAGGCTCCGATCACAACGCTGGCTTCTGGCATGCAGTGGGGAATAAAGTGGGCCTCCCCGGGTCAGCACCAGAGAAAAAGGTGAGATTAGAGGAAAGTGGAGGAGGGATTTTCACAGAGTGAAGGGTGGGTGTTGGAGAATGACGAGGAGAGAGAGTGAATATGGAAGGGAGGGGGTGCATTGCAGGATACCTGGCAAACCAGGGACCAACTGGCCCATTAGCCTGTGGCTACCCACATATGGTTCACTGAACCCTCTGCTGAGAAGAGCTGCTCTCCTATCAGTCTTCCCATCCTTTTTTAAAGAAAGAAATACCTTCACTTTTAACCCTTTCTCTGCTTTGGAAGGAGGCTCACTCCTGACCTCGATTTATGATTCATTTTTGTTTGATGTCTATTCTTGGAGTGTTATCTAAAATTGAAAAATGTAATAAAAAAAAAAACCTAGACACAAAGGGAGAGGAGTCGGGCCTGCTGAGCATGTGCATGTACGCGTCCGTCAGTGGACATGCTCACAGAAGACTGTCTTCTTCATTGCTTTGCCTTTTCTTGTAATGTGACCATTGTTGGTGCTGAATAGCTAGCTCATTAGCATAAGAATACAGCAGCACACACAGGGACTTAGCCAGATCATTATCTCTATATATTTATGTATACTTTGTTATTTCACTAGCCAGAGCACATTCAAATGCTGATGAGGCCAGTAAGGCCCCTTTCCAAAGCCCTTCCAACATGTGCCCTCCTGAACTTCCCAATACACTTACCCGTTTCCTGGGAGTCTGCAGGTTTTGTACTGGAATTTACAACAGTAGTTCAAAAATTATGAGAAATAGCCAACTGAGGGCTATAGACAAGACTTGCTACACCTCTTAAGCAGATTTAAAAAAAACTAAAGTGTACAGAGAAGAACATTCTATAGTCAACCAAAGAACAAACAGTGGAGTTGAATAATTATCAAAGAGCAATCATTTGCCATTCATTTTTCAAAGGAAAAAAAGGATGAAATATAAAAAAGGACCCCTGCAAAATTTAAAACTACACAAATAAATTAATTTGGTGAGCAATTTGATAATTGGATTGTTTTTTTAAAGTAGGCAACATGTTTTCTTTCTACCAGGAAGTCTTGATCATTTAATAGAAGCACTTAAAGTAGAGAAGTTGTTATGTGAAACAGATCATTGCTGAATAAAATTGTACAAAGTTAATAATATACAAAAACCTTGACAATGCAGAACAAACAAGTGCTCTATGGTGATGAGAGGAACAAAACTAAAGAGTTTAGTCTCACTGCAGGAGTAGGCTGATGCTCTAATGGTGGCCAACCTCTGGGATAATTGAAAAAAAAAAAAAAAAGAACCTTAATTCATCTTCCACAATGTAATTCTGATCAAGGCCACGGCCAGATTCCACTGCAGGCTTCAAAAACACCCGAGAAAATGCAAAATTGTTGGTTGCTGAGAGCAAAAACACTTTCCTTTTCTTTCTGGCATGCTCCCTCATTATAAACACTTAGGATGAGAGAAAGAAACTAAGTTTAATTGTGTATCTGTATGTGTGTGCATGTTTGTGTAAATGCAGTGTGAGCAGGGGTCAAAACATGTGTAAACAAGGAGCTTTAACTATTAAGAAATACTAGTAAAGACGCAATGTAAAGAGTTCTTCCTCTGTTCTCTGAGGCTCTCTTATTAAAAAGCAAATGCCACTGCCTAAAATATAGAGGAAAAACACAGACCCAATGATTCATAATATATTTCATAAATACTTCATGAATCCCCTCACCATACTTAAGCCACTCTTGCAAAAAAAAGAAAACACTGTCACCTATTCTAGTACCCGCTTGTCAGCACATCACTGGGGAGTGGGTGTCACATGTCACTTCTGGTTTTCACTACTGCGTGGGACAGGCTCGGTGCACGGAAATCGGGGGTAGGACAGAAAGAAGAACAGAAGGAAAAGGGAAGGGGAGGTGGAAAGGGGAGTAAAGAGAGGGAGGAGGGAAAGGAGGAGGAAGGGGGTGTTATCATATCATCACACCATGTCTTTATATTTTCCCCCTTATTATCTTTGGCCCCCACTCACTCCAGTCACTCAATCACACAAGCCCTGAGGACAGCGAGGGGACCTGGGAGGGCCTTCGCTTCATGGCAGACTCAGCCAGACAAGCGTCTGAAAGCTATACTGATCGCTGTCAGTGTGTGTGGAAGTACAGCGACTTTGGAGGGGCCAGGAGAGATAAGCGAAAGAGGAAACGATCGCGTGGAAGGATAACGGCCAAATTTGCACACTACCAAACAAAACCTGTGCTCCAGGCATAATGCAGATACCCCATCCATACAGACAAGTGTTAACATAAAAAGACAAAGTGGGAGTAGTGGGTGATCTGCTTACAAATTATAGGTTATGTGATTTCTGCGAGTCGACTACTGACAAGAACTCATCATGTTAATGACCATGAAGGGATAACGGGCTTCTCTGTCTGAGTTACTAACTTAGCACTCATCATATTCATAAAATGGTTGGCTCCATATTTCTCTGTTATAATTTTTTACTTTTACCTTCTGTATCTGTAATAACAGGTTAAATTCCTCCAGGTCAGTGCAAAATTACCTTAAATTGTTAATTTGAAAATGCCCTAAAATAGTAGCAGTGGAAAACACTGTTGAAGGTGTTGTAGAGCCCTCTATTATGCTTAAAGAATATCATATCTGGTTGACACCACTGTCTTGCTGTTCAAGTCATGGAGTGACCATACTTTGCCAAAAAGGGTATTTTTACAGCTTCATAGATGAATCCATTGATTCAAATTGATTATTCCCATGTCAGAAAATTAACTATAGCAGCACAAAACAAACAACATTTCAGTGCACCTGGTTAGAAATCAGTGTCTCCTATAATGTAAACATAAATGATTGGAAAATATTATCCATACATCTTAATCTCAATAAGTAACAAAAAGAACCAACAAACTAATGCATGTATGACATTCTGTTTTTTTGTTTCTCTTGCATTTTTTTCTGACCATAAAATATAAACATGGCACTTCTACATAGCAAATTCTTTTGTCCTTCTTGTGAACTGTCCTTCAACCCAGATTTGACCCAATGTTGCCATTACAGCATCAAACCCATAGAAATGGTTTCCACATGAGTGACAAAAGGCTAATCCGCAAATGAATCCCATCATAGTGTCCATAAAGAAGACATGGAAAAGCCTCCAACACCACAACATCCACAAAAGGCTTGAGGAAGACATACTATGCACAACAACGTCCAAATGAAAGACATAATTCATAAGCAGAGAAGAAGATCTGTTTGTTTACATCTTAAATCTGCACTCAGCTCAGAGGATATATAGAGGAAAAATCCCCGTCAATTGAGGGAGTCCTTTTATGACTTTTTATGAGTGATTAGACTTTGGTGTCATTGATGGATTGTTAAGCAACAAACCATGAAAAGAGTCAATCTGCCTTTACTCCTCTGTGTTATAATAAGAACAAGTAAGCTGAGGCAACCTAAGGCGATTTAAAGTGTCTAACATCCAACTAATGTTGGTCTGTCATGTTGTTGCTTGCAGGAGTCACCATAATGAGGACAAGGGGCAAACAACAAGAACCCTTCAAGATGGATTACAACAAGGCAAATTTATAATCACTACTAGTGTGATTAATGTGGAAAGTACAGTGGTTCTAAAACCTCCAATCAAACCCTAAATTTTAACATAATTATCAGCATCTTGTTTTTTTTTTTAAATAACATTAATGATGTCAGAACTCCTCAAGACAAATAAATAACTTTATGATCGAGGACTTTACAAACACTCATTTCTCTTTTAAGGGTACTAATTTGCCAACAAAATGACTTTATGACCACTGTCAGCTTAAGTTGGACAGTCCCTGCAACCTTGAATTGTCCATGACCACTAATTAAAAAATTCAACGAGAACATTCACACTTCAACTGACTCAAGAGCATCCTCATCTTCATCTTTTTGGCTTAGTTACATTTGGTGAATGCTCTCCAAATACATACCAAGATATTAAGTACATACGTAACTACATGACAGCTTCAATTTAAGAGGTTTAACTAAAATATAACAACTGCGTAGGAATTACAGCCAATTTTATACATTTCATTTCAGAGGGTCAAAGTAATTGGACAATTGACTGAAAATCAGTTTTCATAGCCAGATGTGGCCTTTTCTCTCACCATTTCATAACAAATTAAGCAGATAAAAGGTCTGGAGTTGACTCCAAGTTTTTAATTAGCATTTGGTAGCTGTTCAGGGGAACTCTCAATATACTGCCTGCAGAGGCATCAATGCAAACCATCATTAGGCTAAAAAGCTGAAAAATTGTCAAAGTCTGAAATCAGAGACACCTTTGTGAATGTAAATACAGAGACGATTTGCCACAAGGTGCGAAACACTGGTAACACTCAGAAAGGCCAGGCTTTGCCAGAGGACATCTAAAAAAGTCTGAACAGTTCTGGAATACATGAAACCAAGATGAACATGTATCCGAATGATGGGAAGAGAGGAGTATGGAGAAGGAAAGGAACGGCTCATGATCCAAAGCCACAATATCATATGTCAGACATGGTGGATGCAGTGTTATTGCATGGGCATGTATGGCAGGCAATGGGACCGGGTGACTGATGTTTATTGATGATGTGACTGCTGATAGAAGCAGCAGGATGAATTCTGTAGTGTATAGGGATCTACTATCTCCCCAGGTTCAGCCA
Organism: Istiophorus platypterus; assembly: GCA_016859345.1. NCBI lineage: Eukaryota > Metazoa > Chordata > Actinopteri > Istiophoriformes > Istiophoridae > Istiophorus > Istiophorus platypterus. Next base: position 11,606,748 of record CM029119.1, read on the forward strand.
AATGCTGCTAAACTGATAGGACGGTGCTTCAAAGTACAGATGGAAAAAGATCAAAAGCATAGTGCAAAAGCAACCCAAGAGATTCTCAGGGTAAAGAAAGTGAATATTCTTTAATGGCCAATTCAGTTACCTGACCCTAACACAACTGAGCATGCATTTTAGCTAGCGAAGACAAATCTGAGGGCAGAAAGACCAAGTAAAGGACTGGCAAAGCGTCTGAAAGAGGAAACACAGCATTTAGTGATGTCCATGAGTCCCAGACTTCAGGCACTCATTGACTGCAAAGGCTTTTTTTTTTCTTTTTTCAATCAGAGTATTAAAAATAATCCTCATATTTTTAATTATGGTGGTCTATCTACTTACTTTGGGCCTCTTAAAATGGAGGGACTATGCATAAAAATGGCTGTAATTCATAAATGGTCAATACGATATTTTTGTTAAACCTCTTGAATTAAAACAGTCCACACTTCGATTACATTTTGATAACTTTGTTTCAAATCCATTGAGGGGCTATACAGCGGCAATACTGTCACTTACCAAATACTTATGGACCTAACTGTAAAAGTTAAACAGTGAACTCTTACCTAGAGAAGAAGGAATTCACATAGAGACAATAACCTATGCTTTATATTGCATTTAAAAAGCCCTGAAAAATGTTAGTTCATTGCCAGTGATGAACCCATCACAAATGACCCTCAGATGCAGAGGCAACAAATAGCTCTGGGTTTTGGAAACAGAAAAAAAGTGGCTTAAGGAAAACTTCTTGTAACATCCTTACTGGTAACTCAAAGACACAGCCTGAGCTGTGTGGGGTAAAGTCAAGAGTTATTCATTGCTTCCTCTACACCAAGTCAACTGACTCTGTAAAAAGGGGACCAAATAAGATCTTAGCAACAGTAATCCTCCTTGCCTTCATCCGAGGAACGTACTCATTTGATACATTTCCAATTTGATCATTAACATTAACAAGTCTTATTTGTAATTCTATATTTCAATTAACGATCTAAACGTTTTGCTTAAAAAGTCCAAATGTGCTAGTTCATTAAATAAAACACTCAGTGTTTGCCCAAAATGAAAGCTAAATTTCAAGTTATCTCTAGAAGGTCACCGATAACCACTTATGAAACTGATATATCAAGGAAAAAAAATATTTTTAAAAAATTGAAATCAGTACCAACAGTTTTTTCATTCCATTCACCTTGGCATACCTGGCAAATACTGTTCGATATTTCAAGGTTGGCTGACTCTTTGGAAATGCATTAATTATCTCTCTGGGCAGACACTAGGCATTCCATCTAAAGGTTTCTACTAAAGGAAAAGGCAGTCCAGACATCCTACTTGACCGTGAATGCAACTCCAAACAATGCCCCAATAGACAATCAGAAATTAGCAAGGGATAGTTGCATCCCTGTGACAGTTGGCCTCATGATTAAATTTTGGAAAACACAAGTGGGAACAACTATTGCAATATCCATAATGGAATAAACGATGATAGAATGATTTTCACTCACTCCTATCATCATTTCAAACCTTAATGAATAGGCCTGTTTTGAAGTTAAGTACTGTACTTGAGGTGAATAAAATTTGACCATATCACATTTTTCACAATTTGTCTTAAATTGCATTATATCCTCTGACAAAATATTTACTAATCTCATATAAATACCAGGTAATTTTTATGTGTTTCAAAAGGAACATTGATGTGTGGAAATGTACGACATCTTCCTGGTCCTTGATGAAACAGTATACAACATTTTATGACAAATCAACTATAGTTTTCTATTCAGCCAAAATGGGGTTGATCTAAGGAAATTAATTCAGCTACACCGTACCAAAGAAATTACACAATGACTCTCATGCTATCAACAAAACTGCCTTGACCATTACTGGCATGCATTCCCACTTAATGACAGAAAAATGTGAAGTATTCAACAACAAAAAAAATTGTCAGAGCTTGATATTTTATTTCTACCAATTAACCTTGTCAAGGATCCTTGAACACAAAGCTACTTTAGCTACTGAAAAGACAAAAAAAAAGTGAACCCACCTCCTGAAACACAACATAACTATTTCCTTCATATTTTGTTTTGCTTCCTTAATTAACTTTCAGAGTGTGGTGAGCTGGGCAGAGATAAACTAAAGAAAATACATAAAGTTGGAACCCGAACTACTATAAGGCACTTTGTATTAAATGGATTTTTACCACAAGGACATTTTGGTGACATTATTTTCAGTCTCTATTACACAGCATAAAGGATGAGGTCAGGCATAGTAATAAGTGGAAGGATTTATCATAGCAAGTCCACTCATACATCAGAAAGGCAAAGTAATTGGTAAATGTGCCCAATATTGTCCTTGTCATGTACCTTAAAGCAGAAGAAAATTCTTAGAGCAATACCGCCATCTGCTGCAAAAAGAGATCAACAACCACACCAGCTAAAGCAAGAGGAGGCACACTGATACTTAAAGTAAAGGCAACACAGTCGGAATCATTTGTAAAATGCAATTGAGAGGCATTCGGTAACACTGCAGGTTTAAAAACAGGCATCTAAAAATATGGAGCAGATTTCAGTATTAACTTATTCAAGGAATACTCCTGACAAAGTACTCAAAACTTTGTAGCCACTATAGAGTGATTGCACCGAGTTGAGGGACGCAACTTATAGATTTTGTGACCAACATTTCTGATAAAGATTCAACCAAAATATTAAACAAGCTGGGAGCTTGGGCCACCTTATTTCAATTCTGTTTTATCAGCGTTATAATGATATCAGGGCTGCAACTTACAATCATTTTCCTTATTGATTTATCTGCTGGTTATATTCTCCGATTAAATCAATTGTTTTGATCTATAAAGGAGTGAAAAAACCCCATCACACTCTCCTAAAGCCCATAAAGATGTCAGCATATTGCTCTGTTTTGGCCATGCTACACTCCAAAATCCAAAGATGTTCAATTTACTATCACGTAAGATTAAGATAGGCAGTAATGCCTTACAAATGATAAGCTGGATCTAGGGGAAGGTTGGGATTCCTTCTTTAAAAAAAAAAAAAAAAAAAAAAGACTGAGAAATTGTTAAATGATTATCAAAATAGCTGCCAATTATCTTCTGTTGATCAATTAATGGATTAATTGACTAATAATGTTCACTTTAGATTCACTGAAGACCGAAATCATGTCTATTCATTCCCATCTAAATACACCTAAATAAACAAATAAATAAATAACACCTTTAAAAAGGCTAAAACATGAAGGACTTTGATATTTAAAAGATGTAGTGACAACAGAAGACACCACCATGAGTCCCCAAGACTGAAGATAACAAAGGTAATTCTCAGAGCCAATGTTGCTTTATGACAGGTTAAGACTGGTATCTCATCATGCCCATGGCATCACACATTTAAAATTAGCATGATAGATATTTTGAGTCATATCCTCAAAAGTGGATTATGTTTTGTGCGACACAGCAGATATCTGTGTACCCCCACCCTCCCCACTGGGACGGACCAAACGTTGCCCTTTGAAGATCGTTTATCCAAAAGATTTCATTAAATTAAGCTTAGGTTAGGCCTCTTCTTTGCCTGATCAAAGCCACTGCTAAGAGCCATGTCATTCTGGTTTCCCTGACCTGAGCAAGCCTGAGTCAATCAAATAGGATTTCCACTGTCCTTTAATTTTTTTTTTCCCCACACTTTGACTTACACTTTTTTGGTCACATCCCCTTTGGCTGGTACAATGCCTTTTTGTCGTGGCTCAGCACCTTTAAGACTCCCACTGTCCCCTCTATCATTGCAATGAAGCTATCAGCCAGGCCAACAAAGCTACATCTCATATATACACCTTTGGGATGCCTGTGTGATAAGTTGTCTTCCTGGATGAAATGCCTGGGTTACTGAGGTCGACTCCGGCCCTGTCTGAGAAGGAACAGGAATGAGGTCTCAAGCTGGCACACCGACGGTAGAAAGACTTCAAACCATGGGTGAATGGGAGGATGAGAGAGCAGGTTAAGGGGGGAGACACCCGTGGGAGGCCAGTAGGGGGTGGGCTGGGGGGCGGGGGGGTTGGGTAGTAAGGGAGTGGAAAGGCCTTGATATCCACGGAAAGCACAACAAAGACGGAGCTTTCTACATTAAAAAGAAAGGAGATTGCCTTTTTTCCACTAGACGCCTTTCGAGTCTAGTGTCATGTCCTCCCTAGGCCTGTAGGAAGTGAGAGGCTGAGCTCAGCTATAGCATTTGGCACATCTGAGGCACATCTGAGGGGGCTGAAGTTCTAGCCTTCTGAACACTTGCCATCAGATTTACAGGAGACCGGATATACTAGATGTTACTGTGTGAAGTGGGCGATCCTAGTTTAAATTTACACTGATCTGACCACACCACACACAGAGGTATAAAAATGAAAATGACTGTCAAACTGAGGAGTCACTGTTAGAAGCAGGTCATATTCTTGTATTCTTTATGCACTGAGACTGTCCCCGGCTACCTTCTGCTTTGTATTTCACTACTTTGGCCCTTGACACATAGAAGTTACATACAACCTGTCAAATACGCAGCAATATGGAGGTATGAATCAAGATGTGATCATGCTCAGTGCAATGAAGTGACTTTTTCTAGGTTAAAAGAAACTTATTTGCCCACATATGCCTCTAAGACAAGCATAAAAATGCAAGTAATGAAAATTAGCACCAATATCAGCCTCAGCAGGTGTTAACTGCTTGATGATTAAGCACGGTAAGTGTGTGGAGAAGAAAAGTTAAAGATTAATCATCAGCCAATTAAATGCCCATGGTGAGGAAAGGAAACTGTCTTTGCACGGCGATCTCCTCTGTGATCTCAGTTAGCACATCTCAGTGGTGTGCTCACAGATCACTAGCACATGATATCTCCATCCACATGGGTTGTTTATGCATGTTTACTTGTTTGTTCTGCACGTGGAATAGTAAGGAATTGAAGAGGAAATGTTACATTTCTAAATTTTATTCAATTCAGATTTGTAAAGGCGAATTGTGGTTAATATTAATTATAATTTTTGGGAACATTTTTGGGAAGCATAGGCAGGCTTTAATTCAGATCAATTTTGTTTGTCAGCGGTAGATGGGAACATGGGTTATAGTAAAATGAGATACAAAATGTTCATTATGACACACAATGTATGTAATGTGTTTCAATTTTTTTTAATAATGTATAGAAGAGTATTGTATGTAAGAATATTCAAAATATAATTTCAAGTCTAAAAATGTGCATTTTAATGATCAGTTTGCAGTAATTATCATTATTTCCTAATCCCCTCCTTCAGAAATAAGCTACGCAACAATAAATGCCCTAATGAAGTGGAGAAAAAGTTCACAATTGAGAGGAAAGCTACACCATTTCAAGGTTATGAGTAAAGTTTGTTGATTATTTTGCCAAAATCTAAAAAGGTAACAAAACCACACTGAAACCATATTTAGAACAAGGTTAAATACTGCACCTATCCCAAGTCAGCCTTTTGTGAATTTATCTAAAAGTTCTTAAATGTCCAATTCAGTATTCATTTGACCAACCCAATCTGAGGTCGTGGATATATTTCACATCACATTTGATATGTGGAAGCACTTGTCTGCTCTCGAGCTCAAGGTCAGCTGCAACCACACTACAGGTTTATTATCATGTGAGCACCAGCATAACAAAACTCACAACAGAAAACAACAGCAGACAAGAGTGAAAAGAAAAAAAAACCTGAAGAAATCATTAAACATACATATTCTTTGCAAGGTAAAGATATGAATACAAACAACGATATTCTTAAAAACCTTGTGACATTTTCTAATAAATATGAGGGTGATGGCAAAATGAAAAAAAGAGACAAAAAAAGCTCGTCACTTGCTCATTTGCACCTGATAATTGCTTATTTCTATCATATTATTGATTAAGTGAAGTACATTGAGCAATACGGGTAGCAAACATTGTAGACTAAAAGTAAGTGACCCAAAAGACTTGGCTGTTCATTAAGCTTTGATAGAGGCTAGAAATCAAGTCAACAATTCGTACAGTGATTTATGAATTACTAAACAAGGCCAGATTCTGCAGCAACACCACAAACACAAACAACCTGTTCTCGATAGGCATCACTTGCAAGTTCAAATACAAACAGAGAATTAACCTCGGTGGATGCACCGGGTCTGTTTGTGTTTCTAAGAGTGTGTGGCCCTGTTCATACCTGGCAGTAACATGCGTCTTGGGGGACCCAATCACAATCGGGCAGGTTTAAGCATAGGTGTGAATGCGCCCAAGATGCAGGTCATCCAAGATGAGGATGCTCAGACCACTTTTGGAGGCGATATTGGCAACATATGGCCATATGTCTACGCAAAGGTGTCCTGGGCCAACAATGAAGGACTGTCTACTCAACTGACATTTTCAGCATGAGCAGTGTACACCACTGGTTAAACAACACATCTGTTCTTTGCAAACAAAATTGATGTTGGTGTTTATTTGCATATAGAGGGGGTAGGTGAGATCCGATCACAAGTGGTCAGTCCAGACGCGTGTGGAGACACATTAGAACACCAAGTTTGAACCAATGTGCTTTGAGCTGTGCATTTGTGATTGGATCACCTGAGACGCATGTTAATGCCAGGTGTGAACAGGGCCTGTGTGAGGAAGAGAGTGTTTGGTTAAGAGTCAAAACAATGGACTTTTAGCTATGTGTGCATATGCATATACAGTATGTTATGTTATATAGATGTACATTTAGGAAGTCCTACTTTAAAAGTGTTGTACATTGTATAACTGAAACATTTCAATGATATTTTAAAAAATGTAAGGGTTAAGTACTTACAAAGTCTTTCTCGAGCTTCTCCATTTCCTGCTTGTAGCTCTTCAGTCTGCTGTTGTACATGGCTCGACTCTGGATGGGAATCTCCCGCACCTCCAGGTCCATCTGCTCCAGCTAAAACCCACAATCAGTGCAGAGTAATTTAAGAAATATTTTAAATATCTTTTTTACTGGTGAACATTTTAAGATCAATTTCACCGTATGAAATAATTTGGAATATGAAACAGTACGAAACTGAAACATTTGGAGTTTATTATGATCCAAATTTACATTATTATGCAAAGGAAACAACCTGGTGAAATGTGTACTTTTAATTACAATTATTTTTTAGAGGTTTTGTGAGAGCACTATTGAACAGATGTTCAAAAAAAACAAAACAAAATCTAGGCCTCCCTTTTCTCCAATGATTATAGTTTTCTTACCATCTACACATTTCTGTAAATGTGGCATTGCAAATAAAAAAGGTGTTCAAGATAGAAATTGTGACAACTCTGAAAACATTAAACTTTCTGAAACGAGTTACTTCAGTAGCATTAACTTCAATAGGATCGAACGATGATTGTAAAAAAGAAAATGCCTCCCTCATGTCACTCAGCTCAGATAAAAGTTGTGACAGAGGAAGGCTGTTCTGTAAATAAATACACATTCAAATATGAGGGCCCGTTCATTGCCGAGACATGCACAGGCCCAACAATGTCACAGTGAATGAAGTAAAAGTACATTTGATGCGTGGCTAGACAGGTCTCTCTGTGGCAGATTTGGAGGAAAACTAATCACTGTGACATAACAAGACAACTCCGACAACAATTTGTCTCTGTCAGGTGACTTTGCTCATTTTTAAACAAGAACATGACGACTCCCACCTCAAGATAATGGCTTGAAATGTGTCATAGGGGTGTCACTTAAAAGCAGATTATGGGAAAGCAATCATGTGAGGAGGAAGCCTCCATTCCACCACATGAAGTCTATATGTGTATGTGTGTGTTTGTGTGTATCTGTATGTCATGTCACCACCAGAATAATACAGGTGCTGCTGTCTGGTGCCAGTGAAAATTGTCCCCTCCCTCTTTCCACAAATTCATTATTTAGGAAATGGGAAGAGGAGAAAATTACTGATCAAAGACGTACCAACTCTCTGACTTCTTCAAGCTGTTTGTCAACATTTAGAACCAGCTGTGTCTTCTCCTCTGAAAAGGAAAAAACAGCAACATATTGATCAGCCGACAGAGGAACAGGGCTTCATGACAACAACCTAACTCCCCCACAACAGGGGAAGAGATGGGGGGAGAGAGCAAGAAAGAGACTTGGAGAAAACAACACAAGAGGACACATTTGAAGATATATTTACACATTCTCTCCACACGACGAGCCAACATTTGATGTCTCTTAGTTATTGGCGTATATGAGGCCTTTGTTGGTTTCTGTTGAGGAGCAGTAAGACACCTCGTGCCAACTCAAAGGGAAGGGAGGTGTCAGCTTTGCTCACTTGCCAAAAGTATGAGTCCCACTCAAAGATGACTAATGCACCGTTCTGCAACTCACCCTGTGGCTGCTCTTCCACATTACCCATTGAAACTCATTAGGAGTGGCGAGAGTTCCAAGGAAGCATTGTAAACTACATTACATCCCATTGGTTTTTAAGGCAGCTCCATCACCACTTAATTTCTGTACATGAAAGAACTGGCCTTGTTCTGAAATTAGCTCTTTGACATGAGAGTAAAGCATAAGCAATATAGAGGTTTGGTTTAGTTGTTTAACAATGAAGCATCATTAACCAATAATTCAGGGAATATACTGGGACAGAGGATTGATCAAAACTCTAAAATATATAACAATATAGGTTTGAAATAGTTACATTTTAGATATAGTCACCAATTTTGAAGTCATTGTTAAAGCCATCTGTAGCCATAAGAGTGAGAGACTCTCAAATATTTGCCTGCTTTAATCTGGATCATAGTCAATCATATTCAAGATACTGTGAGTCATACAAAATGAACTATGTAAGAAATGAGTTTGAGCTCTGGTAATATGTTGGGCATGAACTATTACTTGTACATTGATGAAGTACAAACAATACAATCACTTTAGTAAAACAAATTACTTTATATTTAAAAAATGATTGATAACAGACCTAGTTCAGAGTTTACAGTAGATATACATAACCTCTTAAATCCTGAAATTAGTGTTAAAATGTTAATATTCAAAATCCACCCATCAAAAAATATGATATTGCAAGGATTGACAGGCCTTTTTTCACAGAAGACATTCACCAAAAAAGTACAGATGTTACTAATAACATTAACGAGGGCTCAGTTAGCCATGACAGTGGGCACGTCCCAAATTCATACTATATAATAATTCAAAAAAGAGCATACTAAACATCATAATAAACTTTTTAGCAGTTTTATTCAAAAATCAACCTAGTTAACCATCTTTATTAGAGGAAATGATTCAATATGTGTAACAAAACATGTCAAATCAAACCTAGACTTTGAAATGTCACTGCTGATTAAACCTCACAAAACAGTGTCTCTCTTAAGGTTTAATATTTTTCCAGCTGAGTGCAGCTCTTCCATTTCCTATGTTCACTGCAACATGGGAGAATAGTGTCTACGAGTAGCACAATCAAAAACATAGATTTTAATCAGGAGTGTATGAGTATTGGAAGGTTCACCTAGTTACTACTCTCAGGCTAAATCATCACAACTTGAATTACACTAAAAATATAGATCAACCTTATACAGGAATAAGGAGTAAAGATGCTCCAAACTCTCACTTAGCTAATGTTGCTTGCAAAGTGACACAAACATTGTTTTAAGCATACCTGAAACTACAAATTTTTGAATATAATACAGGCAGAGCAGTGATTACTGCAATTTCAGCATTGTAGCATTAATCAGCAGAAAAAGAAAGTGAAGAAGGAAATCAACGTCCATGAACAGCCAATTTTAGGAAAAATCAGTTTTGGCATCTTTAACTGAAAATAAGAATAAGAATAAGAATAATTTAACTGAAAATATTTTTAATCATATAAGTCAAGTACCATAAGCAGAACCTAACTGTTTTTAACCTTATTAATAAATAAAATTTTAAATGCAAAGTCAAAAAAACCTTAAAACTCCAAATCAAATGGCTAACAGCTGTGGGATTGCAATATTATTATTTTTTAAAAGCTAAGATCTTCATTTCTCAGTCACAATGGGCCAACATTACCTTTTGCCTGTACTAAAATTCATTTTTAAAACCCATGTCCAACCTCACAACCTACACAGTAAACAGCCAGAGGCGATTCACTGAAAGGTGAGATGGTGTTTCCTTGCTCAACTCAGGCCCAAGCCAGAGTGCTGTGAAATATGTATGGATTTTTACTTTTTACCAAGACTACAGCCTGCTGACAGACAGATGAAGAGTTTTGTACACAGAAATAAGGCAAATAATGAAGAAACAGGGCTTGGCAAATATATTTTTTACTTAAATTGTTTTTCTTCCATATTTGAGTTGCAATGATTGACAGACAATCTCCTACCATGAACACTCAAAGGTGGAAAAAAAACGACATTAATGTTTCACGGAACAAGGCCTAATATTTCATTGTATTCTTATTCAAATATTCCTTGAACCTTAGGGTTTGGGGGATGGTAAAAAAAAATAAATATATAAACACACAATCATTTGACTGCTACACGAATGGAGACAGTCAAGGACATTTTTTCCACACGCCATGGCCATTATCAGCAATTGTGCACATGTGAAATAGAGAGATACAACAACAGCAATGACAAAAGCCCTTTGTCTGGCGCTATATTAACGTATTAAATAGAGGGCTGTCAAACCACAGGCAAAATCCAGCCACTTCAGGAAGAAGAGCCAGAGGGACTTAAGAAAGGAAGAGAAGAAAAACCTTAATGAGAAGGAAGGGAATTGAAATTCAACTGTAAACTATTCTGTTGGTGGCAGAAAACATAGAAAAACTACTTAAGGTTGTAATGTGTTTCCTGGCTTTGTACATATTCATATGGGCTTACTTTGACACAGTTAACAGATGGCGAGAGGAAGCAATGTGGAATTACTCTGTGGAATGGGCTGCCATGAATCTTCAAAGATTCCAATTCCAAACCAGAAATATTCAGTCAGCCGAGGTTTTGTGAGAGGCAGTGCCCTTTGAAAAACCAATGAGCAAATGTGAGCCCAGAGCAGAAGATAAACATCCCAAGTAGGGGCTGGAAGCAGTTTTTAGCAATCAAAACTAAAGCTACTAATTTAGACTGGGAGCCGGAGTCCACTAGTTGTAAACGATACAATTTTGGAAGCTACCACAACTTTCCCAGTGGTTAATGTGTAAAATATTGCTCCTTGATATCTTACATATATCTCAAAAAAATGTAGTGTATCACTTACTGCAGAATCACAGTTGGACTTTTTTCAAAAATGCTTTTTGAAACCAAAATCAAGAATTGGAGTTTTTACTTTTACATAATAAGAGCAATGCAATCTTATTGATTTTATTACATCCACTTCTAGCTGGGATAAGTTCTCAGTGACATACAGTAACTCAAATTGAAGAGGTTGTATGTGAATTGAAAGATAGAGTTTAATCCGTGTAAATAGGGACACAGACAAGTACAAACAGTCCACTGTGCACAGCTGAAAGTTGGCACAATGATGGTTGAATGATGAAGTCTGTTTTTAACAACTCTTATTAATGTAGCATGGAAAATTAGTCATGTGTTTGAATGTGAGAATAGTGGCTGATGGTAAAATTTCCCATGACAGTGGGAAAGCAAGCATTAAAATCTAATCAAAAATAGAGTTGTAGAAAAACAGGAAACATTCTGACAAGAAATGCAATGGGTAAAATAGCTGCATCAGTTCTACTAGACACGTGGACTGAGGAAGGTTTTTGTCTGTAGCATAGCCATATGTCAGCACTCCTGAGAATTATTCTGTATATTATAAATACTGTAATTAATTGCTTGTCTACAATATTATTTTCTTCTCAACTGAGGCTTAAAAATGAAGGTATATAGCTGGATGGACTGAAAATTACGCTGTACAGTAAAACAAAAGGGAAACATTTGTCAGCCCTTAAGCCTTTTTGCTCTCTGGCAGACTGAAGCTTGTACCATTAGGCCCCAACCCATGAGTACAGCTAAAACGCATGGACATATCATTGATCACATCCTCTTTGCCCTATATACAAAGAGCTGTGTCTGCCTGCTGTTACCCGCATATAGATCTGCTTTAATTTGCTAGCAAGGGTGCACTACTGTACCTCTTTTTTATTATCATGGGTTGTTGTTACAAAGTTTTTCCAAAAAAGTGTACTTACTGTATGTCACAATGTGAAATTAGTTTAGATTTACTATTTTTTTATGAATAAAGGGATTCTGTGTGGAACTCAATGGCTGTCACCTTGCAGTGCGTTCAAATCAGACTGATCATTTGTGCACAACATCATCCCCTGTTCGCTCCAACTTTTAATGTCTTTCTTCACTGTATAGGCACCTGGTTAGAAATGTGATAAACATAAACTTTAAAGAGTTGCCTCAATAAGAGGTTCGTTTCCTACATATTGTTTACTATGTTATTGGTAACAAAGTATTAACTGTATCTGTATCGAACAACCTGAGATACCTGTGAACTAGCTAAAAGTGACAGCCACTAGGAAAAATTATTTAAAATGTAAACATGCTCTTTAAATGTCTGCAATGTACACTGACATGCTGTACACCAGCAATGCAAGTACAGAAAATTGCATGAGTGTAGTTCTTGTAGACCGTACAAGAAACATGTCCTCTATTCAAAAGAAATCAAACAAAACAGAGCATTTGTGTGGAATAATGAATATTGGCTCAACTGAATAGGTACTCCCATCTGAACACTTGAATGTATAACATATAATAACATAATTTCATTCATATATCCATCTATATGTATACCCATATATTAAATTTCACAGTCACTGAGGTTGGAACCTGTGACTGTGAAAATATCAATAATTTGGCAGTTCAACAACAAACTCATTCACACCTTCGGCTACTTTACCACATAAAGATACCTCCACTTCATTTAGGTAGCCCAGTGAGCCAGCATGCACAGCAACAGGACCCTGAGACTTGCTCATAACTGAAACGCAGCCATGATTATTGTAATTAATTATACTTTTCTTTTCCCTGCTATGACAAGTTTAGCTTTTCCACCAGGAAAAAAGGTTTATTCCACACAACCCCTTCACTCACTACCCTGTGTTGGATAAAGTTGTTATGAAAGTGCCTCTTTGTTGTCAGGACCATTCAAAAATTTCTGATCCCCAATAATGTCCATTCATTAAAAACCAGGTTCGTCTTATACAACCAACTACTTTTTAAAAGTGACCAGAGGCTTCTTTTCTCACCGATAACAGAGGTGGTAACCTGAGAAAACATACATATCTTAGCTAGCTGTAAATATAGCATGTCGTTTGCCACCAAAGTGTTTCCCATTTTCACAGTGGCTGAATCCATCAAAGGCACAACAGGCAGATAAGCAAGCCAGTAACAGCTGATGTGGTCCTCCCATACACCACTATAAGATCCCCATAGCTGTTGTGGCCCCTATTACCGTTAGCTTGCCAGCTAACTGGTAGCTAGCTCCAACTCAGCGGTCCCGGCTAATAAACAGAGTTGTCTCACCTCCACTTAGTTTGGGAATTCTGCCAATTTTGTTGGTCACTTCTGCTGTAATAGTTCCGAAGTCCTGCTCGTAGGCTTCAAAGTCTGAAGACATGTCGGCGTCTGAGTTTAAAACAGGTGGCTTCTCCGACTGACAGTGAGCTCGGAATAATAACAACAAGGCTCGAATGGAGTCTCTTCCTTGAGTCGCAGTGTAAAATGCTCGGCGAGGACTTGATTATATTTTTTTTCCGACCCCCCCCCCCGAAAACGATTCAACACGTGAATAGAAAAATAACTTTCAGATTTATTTCTGTCTTTTTGAAAACTGACATTAATAAATAAATGATTCTCAGTTCTGTGACGCCCCAGTAACAAATAGCTTTGTTTGTTTTTGTTTTGTTTTGGTTATTAAGTCCACGGGGGTTGAGGGTAGTAGTTTCCCGACACACCATGAGGAAGGTTCCACTTTGGACACAGAAGAAATTGAAGAAAAACAACAAGGAAGTGGCCAGGTTGGTCTTTTAAAGTGACAGCTTTCTCCTCTGTCCGTAAATATCGTGCATATCGTTTGACCAGTGAGCATTTGTTGTATCTTTAATGTGCAGTATTATCCGTGTTTCCTTTTTGCACCTTGTCGCAACAATCCACACAGATATATCAGTCTTGACAATCCCGCGAACAAGCTGGCTAGCTAGCTAACTGTTAGCCCTGGTGCTAAAATGGAAAAATATTCTTAATATTTTTCTTTTGTTTTGTCGTGATTTTTTTATTCCTTTTTGCCAGAATGTTTTCGCTTGTCTGCCTTGCGGATGCGACTGACAGTTATTGGGATTACATGTGATGTTGCCGTGTTTTCTTCTTGATGCGAATTAGCTAGCTCGGAGGTCATAAGCTAATCACTTGAGTCGTTGGTGAGAAAACACTGGGGATTTACACCCAGTGACTCACTCGCCTGGAAAAGCTGTGATGTCCAGCACCATCCACATCGGTGTGTCATATGTTTATCCGGTTTAAAAGGGGCCTGCTTTTAAGTTGTTACCTTAAAAGCTTATTTTTTCAAACGAGTTATTTCTAGACGTCCCTGATCGACAGTACTGCGGTGTGGCAGCGATGACCGAAAAATTACGATAGAAACAAGAGGTGGATAAACGTAGTATACATTTTTGATATCATGTAAACCTCGTTTATCTCAGTGGGACTAAATATTGGTAACATCCATCTGTACAAGAATACAATTCAACCACAGAGTTGAACCAACACCTCTCTAAAACAGTCATAACAAATACTGAACATTATAATCTTGAGAGGTAATTGTAGGGCTGTTGTATTTGACTGCATTATCTCAGGGCAGGTGTGCTCAGTAAACTGGCAATTGAGTGTATGTATACAACAACAGACATGGTCAAAAGATATCAGTCAGTGTATGTATTGTGCACATAGAGGAGGCTCAAGATGGTTTGTCTGGCAAAGTTATTGTTTCATCGATATTTTTCAACAAAACCAGTTTTGGATAGTTAACAGCAACTACTTAAAAATGAGAATAGGTGTCACACGGTTGTTGGCACCGTCATGAATTTCACAATTTTATTCATATTTTACAAATCTAACAGCACTGGTTCTGATGTTTCAAATTTTTTTCTCTTTGAATTTGTCTCAGATGGGGAATTTGAGTTTGTCACAAGGATAGTGTGCTCCAAAGACTGGCAGGAGAGGATGCTGCTCTTGGCCAGGGCAAGGAACCATGGGACACAGAGAGCCCCAGTGAATAAACACCAAGCCAGTTGCCGGCTCCTCAGAAGACTAGAAAAAATATGTGCATTGTCCGCACCGCTGACTTTGCAAGATAGCAGAGGCAAAAAGTAACCCATTATTGAAGCTTGGTCGGTACATTTCAGGAGCTCAACAGCCAAAATATTGATACTAACCCTGTGGCGAAAAAATGAACTTCCTGTCAACATTAGTGACATTTGAGAACCTCCACGAGGTCCGGAGATTGTGCCACTGGGGTCCAATCATAGCCCTGTCTGTCATTGCTATATGCTCCACCATGGCTATTCTGGACTCCATTATCTGGTACTGGCCACTAGACACTACAGGAGGCAGCATTAACTTTATCATGCTCATAAACTGGACTGTCCTTATCCTCTACAACTACTTCAATGCTATGTTTGTAGGACCTGGGTACATCCCTCTTGGCTGGAGACCAGTAAGCACAAAGCCTTTTTACCTTTTTCACTGGTGTTTGTTTAGAGAGCAGTATGGTAACATGCTTTAAAAGGTGAAGCCATTTAATCATTGGAAAATTGTATCACACATTTGACTTATTTGTTCATCTTGAAACAGGAGAATCCACAGGATGCTCAGTACCTACAGTACTGCAGAGTGTGCCAAGGTTACAAGGCCCCCAGATCCCACCACTGTCGCAAGTGTAACAGGTAGCTACATTTATACCAAAGTAAGAGTAGGTTTTTTCTAAGATTTGAGATGGGCTCAAAGAAAAGAGCACAGATTTGGAGCCACTACAGCAAATCTTTGAGCATATTTCCAGCATAGTACCTGTTATTTCTGCTCATGCAGTGCTACAAAGTGTCTGTGTGGCTTTTGAAGTGCACACTTGAATCCTCCTAATCACTGCACATTGCATATGCAAGAAACAAACACACATAGCCCTAATAGGCCTGTCAGGGTAAAACAAGCCTGTAATTTTGATCTATTTATGTCTCTTTATTAAGAATTAAATAGTTATCATTCACATAGTCAATCAGCTGTTACTTTATCTGTATTCTTAGTTTGAAAAAAATATGCAGTGTATGCAGTGTGCAAACATATGCAGTGTGGCTTGCTGATGAACTTGTCACTCTATGTCCCCCCAAACAACCAGTCAATCCCCCCAGCACTCCTCTCCTCCTCTGCCTCCCCTCCCACAGGTGTGTGATGAAGATGGACCATCACTGTCCCTGGATCAACAACTGCTGCGGCCACCTGAACCACGCCTACTTCACCAGCTTCCTGCTGTTGGCTCCTCTGGGCTGCTTACATGCTGCCATCATCTTCATTATGACCATGTACACGCAGCTGTATGAGAGGGTCAGTAGCCTCCCAACCCCACTACACCATACTTTTGATGGCCCATTATCTCCACAGTTTTTCTCAAGGCAGAGTTTCCTCATTCGTTTTATCCTTTGATACAGGAGTTACCACACATGTCGAGGTCTTTTCTTTGTCTTAACTGCAGATATCATTTGGCTGGAGCACTGTAAGGATTGACATGAGTGCCGTGCGTCAGTTCCAGCCCCTCATGCCCTTCAGTGTACCCGCCTTTGCTGCCACACTCTTTGCCCTAGGCTTGGCACTGGGCACCACTATTGCTGTTGGCATGCTTTTCTTCATACAGGTAAATATTTCATAAGGCTCGCATTGATTTTTTTGGGTTTTTTTTTTCAGTTTATATCGGAATGGAATTTTATATTTAGCATGATGATTTTAGAATTAAACCGGCAAAGCCAGACTAGATCCTGTGAGCTCAATTTTCACAAGAAACCACATGTAGCTTGGAAAAAATCTAGTGATTCTCTGACCAATCAGAATATTATGAAACGTACTTAGATGATGCTGTTAATTTCTGCCTCTCAAAATTCCCAACTCACAGTAAAAAATATTTAAATTAGGTAAATTCAATGTAAAATGGATTATGGTTTTACTAAAGTACATCTTACCCCTTTTCATTTTGATTTACTTGCAGACACTGTAACAAAGAAATTGTAAAACCAATATAGATGTGAGGTAAAATGAATAAATAAACTGATCGTAGTGCTAAAAAACATTGAATTATACATTTGAGAGTCAGACAAAATAAAAACTTACATACTGAATGAAATGATGACTGGCCTAATGAAATGCTTGCTGAGATTTACCAGGTCAGAGAGAGCAGAGGAAAATCAAGGGCCTTCTTTGCAGCCCATTTAAATGTCTGATTGTCTGATAAACATTCACAGTGCATATTCACAGTGTTGCAATAATAGTTTTATATAAAAGAATATCTAAGTTGCCTCTGATAATGATACAGTCTGTCCTTTCAGATGAAAGTCATCCTTCGAAACAAGACCTCGATCGAGTCCTGGATCGAGGAAAAGGTTGGAGTATCTCTCTGATTCCCAGTGACTTTGTTTTGTGATCAAATTTTGTGATTTTAGTCAATGGCTCTTTTTTAAATAATTTAATCTAGAAACAGTAATCTGTGATTTAAAAGTGCTTTCTGTAAATCACACGACATTGAAGGGTTTATAGAAAACCATGTTTTCAACATGTCAATGTAAAAGTTCTTCAAATAACAAATGTCACCTACACACTTCCTTTCCCTGTCTTTTCCACTAGGCCAAAGACAGAATACAGCACTACCAAACAGGGGAGGAGTTCATCTTCCCTTATGACCTCGGCAGCCGTTGGCTGAACTTCAAGCAAGTCTTCACATGGTCGGGGACGCCCAAGGGTGACGGTACTGAATGGCCAGTCCACCCAAAGTGCCACCAGCACACCTTAACTGTAAGTTCAGTTTTATTTGTTGAGTTTGGTAATTTTCACACTGCTGTTTTTGTTTTGTCTGTTCACTTCTCATGTAACAGTGAATTGTGTTTTTTGAGTTAAATGATAAATAACTTTAATTTGTGGAAAATGCTTTTAGTCCAATAGGTACTATGAAATTTCATGGTAAACAATGAGATAAAACTTGCATTGTCAAACAATAGTGACTTTATTTGTGTTGTATCTCTTAAAACAGATTGAACAACTGAAGCAGAAAGCTGATAAACGAGTGAGAAGTGTAAGTACCTGCCAAATCCGTATTGTGGAATCCATGTGGTGTTGATTTACACATAGCACAGACACACAAGAATAGGTTTTGGGCTGGTATTGGCTGGGTTTGTCCCAGTTTGAGATTTCTATTATTCACCAAAAAACTATTTATGTGAGTAGAGCAGTTTTTAGTAAATTAAAAAATGCATAACAGCTTGACATTGCAGCTTACTCTATATTATCTGAAGGATGTTGATTTATCATACTGACCAGAGTTCAGAGTTTAAATTGTCTTCCCATTGTCCAGGAAGGAAACTAAGTTCTGTTTGCCCCTCATATTTGTAGGGTCATATCAAAATTTTAACCATGTTCACAGTTTTCTGTTGGGTCTAGCTTCCATCTGATCAATCCTCAATCAATTCTCAATGGATGTTATCCAAATTGAAATTATACAGCAAAAACTGAGATTGTAAGATGTAGACTATGCTCAGAAAACTAAACTTAATGTTCAAGAGGAGCTTTTACAGTGCAAGTTACTTGTCATTTTTTGTGGTATGCCAAACACAATGGTCTAAATCAAGATTTTGCATTTATTAGTGAAAAAACTACCATTGTTTTTCAAATACTTACGAAAACAGATCAGCCTGCACCGTAGACGCATCAAAATGTGGTCAGAGTAACTACTGGTTGCTCTTTTAATTTGAAAAAAAAAAAAAAAGTTTTATTGTATCAAGATTAAGGGCCACGACTTTAGAAACACACACACTGTATAATGTCTGAATGAGGGTTTTGTTAGCGCAGTAGAATAACCAGATATCCTCTGTGCCTCGGCCAGCAGGTCCAGTACCGGGCAATAGAGGACTATAATGGAGCTTGCTGCCCTCTCAGCAAGGGCCTTCAGACCTTTTTCAGAACCCCCTGCACTGAGGAGCCCAGGATTCCCCTCAGTAAGGGGGACACCATCCTAGCCACCCGTGGCACCAAGTAAGTTTATCCACTCAGAAATATAATAGCACATGAATTGGTTTTTCGTCTAGCAGTCTGGTTGGTGCTTATGCTTTCAAGAATTTAAAGCGAATAGTAATGGATTAAAATTGTATTGTTTTAATCTGCATGAATTCTCCTAATAACTGTTTTTTCTTTTCTCTTTAGATGGTGGATGTATGGAGACAAAGTTCTGAGCGAAGAGCAAATGAGAGGTAAAAATGAAAGGATTACAACTGATTTTGCTGTTGTTTAATTATGGTTTTGAAATCACATTAAAAGAGTCCTTTCTTTTGATTTCGGTTTTCAGTGGGAGAGCGTGTAAGGGGATGGTTTCCAAGGCGATGTGTGGAGAAGTGCCATTATGACACAGCTGCCAGTGAAAGCACCAGCGAAAAGAAAGTAAATTAATATATTTCAACTGGCTTTATGTAGAGCAGGGGAGTTAAACTGAACAGAAGGTGCCTGTCTGTGTTCATAAACATACAGTACATCCACCGAAGATGTCATATCTGATGCTGCAGGCTCACCATCCAGAATTTCTTACTTTGATTAAAATTTCCTCACACATTTCAATGCCAACTTGAATTTTTTAAAGGCAACATAGTTCTCTAAATCTTACTGAGCACTTTGCCGTCAGTTAATGTGTTGAAGATGACTACAGAGTTCATGATAAGGACTGGTCCCATGGGTTCAGTTTGACTCCTCTGACGTGAGGTGAAACCCAGCAAGAGTCTTAATTTCCTACAAACGCCACCAGGCTTTAATGTGACGTCATTGTGATTACATGACTTTTTACTTGAATATGTTGTGTTTACCGGTTGATGTCCCTTTTTGCTAATTATGCAATGCCTCTGCCCAGCTAACCCCAGGGCTTCGTCATGCAACTCTTTCTACAGTATGGAGATAACAGTTAATTTCTTTTTATTATTTTTGTAAAAACAGATTGTTGGCCTCAAAGTATATTGAAAATTAAAAAAAAACCTGCCTCAAGAGTTGTTGTTTGTCTCAGTCTTTGTGTTTGCTAAAAAATGTCATGTTTTTAAATATGATAATTACTTAAGCGCTTTGGGCTTAATGTAAAATAATAATTCATTGTTTGTTTAACTGTCAGTGTCACACACAGGTCTGGGATCCTGCTGGTTAGATTCATCCAAAACTAATATTGATATGGGATATTATGCCATGTTCTTTCATTTTCATGTCTACAGTGATTGGTCATTGGATAAAACTTAAGTGTTGCGTTATTTAGAAAGGGGCTTTAACAAAACTTACATGTATGTGTTTAGCTTTATTTCATTTTTAGATAAGTGATGTTTGGGAGAAAGTACTGTAGCAAGACCCAGGTTCAGGTGTAATCAAATCGCTGAGGATCTCGAACTGGAACTTTCAGTGTTCCTGTGCCAAGAGTTTAAACTGAAGGCTTTGTATCTGAGGATTTGAAACAAATCCTCAGATACATATATGGATCAGTTTTGAAGAACCCACTATCATCTGTGAAATCCCATCTGAAAGGCTCTGGTTGTTTCATTTCACCCCCCCTGACATGGCCTCATCTATTCATGTTGGACTTGGTGGAAACACGGTGGGACTGACAACAGGTCACCAATCTTAACACACCAATGGGAATGGTAAAAGTGCAAGGAAGGGCCATGTCAATCAAGGACGTTTTGCACACACACCTCTTATTTGAATTCATCTGTCATCTGCTAATACGCTGAATTAAGGTATTTATCCTGCAGGAGTATAACCCCTGGTAGTGTGTGACATGATTACACGTCCAATACGTCACAGCTTCCCTAAACCAATCGGGACGCAGGTGAAATGTCACGTGGTTATCCAACCCAGTTCACGTACGAGTGATCCCTACTGGTCGGCGCCTTGCTGCTTGGACTGGAGTGATCTGGAAAACTGGCAGCTCTTCGTTAGAGATCATCGGGAACTCGGCCTGTTCTGTAGTTATGCGGACAGGTGTAGTTATGCGTCTACACCCGTTAGTTCCATCGCTTTAGGTTTTGCTCTGCGCAGGTAAGCTAACGCTAAATGTCCGTGGGTGCCCATCTGCCAGATTTCCTCCGTCTATGGGCCGCACAGAATCTAGTTGATGGCAAAAATACTGGCAAGCTCCGACATTACAGGATCACACGCGACACACCAATATTTATTCCGGGAATCATATTTTGATCCTGCGAGATATTTAAAAAAAAAAAAAAAATGAATTTTTCTCGCTAGCTTTTACAGGCAGTGCGAGGGTGTTGCAACGTAAGCTAGCTAACTGCGACTTCGAGTAAACGGATAAGTTCTTCTCGGCTCGGGCTGTCGGTTGTGATGCAAAAAAAAACAAAACAAAACAAAACAAAACGTAGCTTCGTATTTCACGGCTGTTAATCTTCAACCGTCCTGCTGTTGCACCTTCATCTGCAGCTAGGTGGCAAAAAACAAGGATGCATCGTGGTTTGACGCTGAACCACTTCCAGCTTTGAGACGCTCGTAATAAACCGTGCATTCACGCTCAGGGAATTCGTTATTTGATTGGCCAGCGGGCGGTTAAGCGCAGCCAATCGCGCGGTCGGGTTCGGAGGTCGTCCAATCGGGTTCCCTCTGGGGCGGGACGACGCGGGGTGACGTCGTCGAAACGCAACGAATGAGTTGCGACATCAGCTGGAGGAAACCTCCTTTAAACTGGAGCGTTACATCCACACACTGTCTGTAATGTCTCTAATTATTTGCAAAGAGGCCCATTTAGATGCTGTTGCTTATCAGCGACTACATTAACGACGTGTACCACAGGAACAGCCCTGTCATTAAAGTGATGGGAACAATGATGCCTTTGATTAAGGCGTTAAAAAGAAAAAAGGCAAGTCAACCAAAGGGTTATGCAGCCAGAGGAAACATGCATTAATTAGACCAAATATTATGCATGATAAAATGTATACAAAAACCTGCTAGATTAGTTCAAGTAAAATAGAATTGACATATTGTTTGACTTTCTCTTTCCCTTTTTATCCCCTTCAGTGTTTTTCCATCCCCTAACGGCAACCTCCCGAGATCCTGCGACAGCTGTGAATCCCCGCAGCCAGTAACATGTCCATGTTCAGCACGGGCCTCCTTGTGCTGACGTCCCCTCTCCACACTCTCCCCCTGCGCATCGCTCCCGTGCTCAGCTCAGCGGCCGAGCTCGTAGAGCGCACGCTCTACGTCCACCTCCACCCGGGGCTGAACCTGGGAAGCGGGGGCCAGCCCCGGCCGGTTTTCATCCCGCCGGTAGTGGACCTGTCGACACTCATCAGCCGCCTTTACAGCAATGCGGCAGATATATGCGGGCACCTGGATATTCGGGTTCTGCTGACCAATGTCCGCGCTCAGTCGGCCGCTTGCGGCAGGACCGCGATTCCGAACTGCCCCTTCCCCACCCCGCAGCCTCTCTCTCACTCCCCGGAGGTGGTGCTAACAGACTTTCCTCTGCAGGACCCAGATCAGTCCCATCAAGTCACCCAGTTCCTGCAGAAGTACGCCGGCCATTGCTACGTCTGTAGCCCCAGCCTGCCTTCGGTACTGCTTCACCCACAGCTAATGAGGCTGCAGGAGAAGGAGGAAGGGCTGAAAGAGCCTGAAGAAAAGGTGGAACCTTTGGAAATTTACAGTGATGTGGTGGTAGGGGGGACGTTTGACAGGCTCCATGGGGCGCACAAGACACTGCTCAACATTTCATGCCTGCTAGCCAGTAGAAGGTTCCTTATTGGTGTGTGTGACCAAGCAATGTTGAAAAGTGAGTAGTTCACTTTCCGTATTCCCATTTAGGAATGATCAGTCATGTAATGTTTCCCAGACCAACGTCTCATATTTTGATGATCTGTAAATATAAAACAATGATCAGAAGGAAACCTTCCCCGGGACATCCTTTTCTTCCTGTCCTCAGAGAAAGTGCTAAAGGAGCTGATCGAGCCCTACTCTCTGCGGGTTCAGAGACTACGGGAGTTCCTGCAAGACGTTAAGCCATCGCTACAGGTGGAGATTGTGCCCCTCGACGACCCCTTTGGAGTGTCTGTGGTTGACCCCCTGCTGGAGTGCATCGTGGTTAGCGAGGAGACTAGAAAGGGAGGCATGGCTGTGAACAAGAAACGTATTGAGAATGTAAGTTGTGAAATTAACAGTGTGTATAAAACAGGCCTTTGCCATTGCCTTTGAGATTTAAATAATACATAATGTAAGGGCTGTGCATGCAGAGTTTTGGTTTTCCTTTTACTTGGACTTTTCCTTGATGTTTATAGCTCTCTATCTCTTCAGGAGTTGTTACTAGATTTTTCCAAGGACTAAAAATGACTGGCCTAGACTTCAACGATCAAAGTCTGTTAACGCATACAAATTAGGAATTTAAAGTTATAGATTACATTTTTAGAGGTTTGGAGCCACACCTTTTGCACAATGTCACATGATCCATTGAAGAAAACTGGACTGGGACTCAGTTCTTTACTTCTTACCATACTAATTCACTGAGCTTTACTTTTAAGGATAGCAGGTTATCCATTGCTTTTAAAAAATCCTTTTTATTGCGATTATTATTATTAATGCATAGAGGTTTACAGCTGGGTATTAACACATATTTGACGTTGTGTTCTCCACCCCCTAAACCAGGGCCTTCCAGCTCTTGTTCTTCATGAGATCCAGTTGCTTAAAGATGCCCACCACACAGAGACAGAGGAGGAGAAGATCAGCTCCTCTAGTCTACGTTCTCGACTCCTGGGCACCCTCCTTACACCGCCTCAAGTAGGTCCTGTTTTAAAAAATTTTTACATCTCGATAAGGGATTTCAGTGTAGGATAAAGGATACTAATAGTGGTTGTGTGTACAATATAACAGATTGAGGAAATTAGAAGAAAAGTAAAGGACCACTTAATTTTTTTTAAATTTCCACTCTTTCCCTATCTGGGGCTTATTAAAAGGGTCATGATAAATGTTATGTTATCATGCTTATCTTAAAGTGCACATCAGAACATCATAATCATGCAATTTTTCATTTTATTTCTCAAAGTTTTTAGAGAAAGTGAATGCCTATAGAAAACATCTGATACAATTTTTATTCGATTTTATGAAAAAAAAAATAACTTAACGAAAAGCAATCATCAGTCTGAGTCAAGTTCATTTGTGTTTAATGAAATTCCTTTTCAAACCTTTAAGAACCTCGGCTCAGCCTCTAGTCATGAAATAATAATGACACTTGCTCTAAAACGCATTTGATTTTCATTAACTCACTGGAGAAAAACATTGAATTCGGCTCGATTTATTTATTTTTTTTGCAGCAATTGAGTAGGTGTGGAAGAGTGTTCTCTTGCAGAAAAATGGCAGTAAAAGAACTTTGTAAAAGGGTCAAACATACAGACCTGTCCTTGGTCCTTGGAGACTTTAATATTTAACTCTTCTAATAGAAAATGTCTTATCCAGGTAAAAAAGTAACAGGGTTTTCTTTCCAACATATTCCAAAGTACAATGGCTTTTTTAACTTTGAAGCAACATAACCTTTTTAAGAGCAGTTTGCGTCCCTTTCCACTACAACTTTACGTTTTTGGCCTATCATCCCTGTCTATCCATTGATTTTTGATGGTCTAGTCTTTAGTGCTGTGGTATTTGTATTCATTTCAGCTTTCGTTTCACTATTTCCTGCACGCTCGGGTCTCTTGTTTCTTTTGTACTAGGACACATCCCATCTCCCTCCCCTCCCATATGTGATTGGCCTGACAGGAGGCAGTGGCAGTGGGAAGAGCTCCGTCGCCAGACAGCTGGAGGCTTTGGGTGCGGTGCGAATCGACTGTGACAAGCTGGGCCATGAGGTCTACCAGACGGGCACAGCAGCCTATCGCAGAGTGTTCGAAGAATTTGGGTCAGGTAAGGAAACACGTTTTAAGTAAAGGTTAGAGCTGGATGTCTCAGAGATCACTGATTTTTATTTGGATGAAAGTTGAAGGATTCGACTTCTGGCTTTTAGCTTTTTCACTGGCCAAATGACTGAATATTAGAGTGCAACACTATGAGGTCAAAATTTCAAAATTGAAAGGCCATGAGTCCTACATCACTCTACTTAAAGGCATTTAATGTTGTGATAATTCAAAAGTCGCATTATTTATTTTCCTCCACAATCTTTTTATACAAACATTACGATCAAAAAGTGCTGTTTTCTACAGTCAGCAGACGTTGGAAATCTTGTTATCTTGTTAGGCCTGATACAGGTGGGAAAATGACATGTTCACTAAGTTGCACAGTTTTCGTTTTGTCTGGTAAATATTGTACTGTATGTAATTTATGAATTTCAGTGCAATGGCAAGTTTTTTTTTTTTTTTATTTTTTCCCTTTTAGAAATTCTAAATGAAGACAACACTATAAACAGACGTGCATTAGGAACGAAAGTTTTTGGAAACCAGGTAATATTGCAAGTGCAAATAATGTTTGAGTATAATACAAAAATTGAAAATGACACGTTACTCAGCTGTATATCGACAATTAACTAGAAATGCTGTTTTTCATGCAGGAGCGGTTAAAATGCCTAACAAATATTGTGTGGCCTGAGATAGCACTTCTGGTGAAGAGCGCAATCAGCCAAGCCAGAGAGGAAGGTACTGTATGAACCGAATTTTATTCATCTGAGCACTGTAGAACTGTATGTTGGTAAACATACAGTTTTTTTGGATGTGGGCTGTTAGGTTTAGCTGCAGTGAAACCAAAATGTCTCAAAAGACACCCTTTTTTCCTTTCGTTAGGCTACTGTACAGGTCATATTAACATACACATAGATAATAAGAAATTCCAACCTTGGTTTGCGTTGGAATGATTTCCTTCAATGTTCACGTGGAGCATTTGTTTCTTTGCAGGTAAACAGGTTTGTGTGGTGGATGCAGCGGTTCTCCTGGAGGCCGGCTGGACAGATATGGTCCACGAGGTCTGGGTCACCGTCATCCCAGAGGAAGAGGTAATAGGTGTGGGATGGGACACAACTGGAGTCACATCAGTTCAAGTGACTAGGAGGAAAATGTATATTGGTGTAAATGTGACCAACTGCTTCACATATCCGGTCCAAGATTGTATGAAGGCATTTCATTTGAACTGGGTTCATATTCTAGACAGCCTTCCTCACTAAAAGCAGGATGCAGCAGAGTTTGTTTTTTTTTTTTTTTTTTATCTACTACCAACTGTGGGCGCCAGTGCGGGAAAATTTGAGATTCAACACAAGTCACTTTCAAAAAAATAAAGACTAAAGGTTCCTTCCTTTTTTTCCCCTCCTCTCTCAGGCGGTGTTAAGGATAACGGAGCGAGACGGTGTGACCACAGAAGACGCCCTGCGCAGGCTGCAGAGCCAGTGGTCTAACGCCAAACAGGTAGAGCACGCCAACGTAGTGCTCAGCACACTGTGGGAACCAGAGGTCACTCGGAAACAGGTCAGACACACATCACCGTGTCAGTATAGGGTCCACGTGTCTGCATTATTTTTTAATAATTTGATTCTATGAAGTAATTAAACAGTATTTTGTGAATTTGTTTCCATTGTCTTTCATTTTAAAGGTACTTAAAGCTTGGAATCTTCTTCAGAAGAGAATCCAACAGAGGCAAGAGAGACAGTAGGAACATGTGTGGGTCACTACATCATCTTAATCATGACTCATGCATACAAGCATGTGTCCGGCCCTAGGACATGTGCACACAACTGACTGATCCACATAAGGAAATGCTGCCTTAGTGAAGTGAGAATGGCCACTGTGCCTTTGCAGCCAGCCGAACCTGCCCCCTAAAGTCTTTGACCAAGACTCAGTGCCTGATTGACTCTCCATGGGTTTTTAAACTCATTTTATTTGAAAGATGCTTAGTTAAAAAAAACGGAAGGTTGGATAAGGAAAAGGACAACTGATCCCAAATGCAGAATAATTGTGCTATTTGGTATTAGTCATTTTTATCCTAAGAACTGTAGGTCTGTTTTCATCCAAAGTTTGTTTTTTTTTTTTTATCTACTACCAACTGTGGGCGCCAGTGCGGGAAAATTTGAGATTCAACACAAGTCACTTTCAAAAAAATAAAGACTAAAGGTTCCTTCCTTTTTTTCCCCTCCTCTCTCAGGCGGTGTTAAGGATAACGGAGCGAGACGGTGTGACCACAGAAGACGCCCTGCGCAGGCTGCAGAGCCAGTGGTCTAACGCCAAACAGGTAGAGCACGCCAACGTAGTGCTCAGCACACTGTGGGAACCAGAGGTCACTCGGAAACAGGTCAGACACACATCACCGTGTCAGTATAGGGTCCACGTGTCTGCATTATTTTTTAATAATTTGATTCTATGAAGTAATTAAACAGTATTTTGTGAATTTGTTTCCATTGTCTTTCATTTTAAAGGTACTTAAAGCTTGGAATCTTCTTCAGAAGAGAATCCAACAGAGGCAAGAGAGACAGTAGGAACATGTGTGGGTCACTACATCATCTTAATCATGACTCATGCATACAAGCATGTGTCCGGCCCTAGGACATGTGCACACAACTGACTGATCCACATAAGGAAATGCTGCCTTAGTGAAGTGAGAATGGCCACTGTGCCTTTGCAGCCAGCCGAACCTGCCCCCTAAAGTCTTTGACCAAGACTCAGTGCCTGATTGACTCTCCATGGGTTTTTAAACTCATTTTATTTGAAAGATGCTTAGTTAAAAAAAACGGAAGGTTGGATAAGGAAAAGGACAACTGATCCCAAATGCAGAATAATTGTGCTATTTGGTATTAGTCATTTTTATCCTAAGAACTGTAGGTCTGTTTTCATCCAAAGTTTTTTTTTTCATAAATGGCACACCTTTAAATGGATACTGCTGTTTAAGTCCCAGCAATTTGCAATCCTAAATAATTCAGGACTAAACTTTTCTGCCAATCCAATATTTTAGGCACTTTGTCACCTGACGACACTTTACAAGTTATTTCCTATTTTCATAGCTTCATGTATAAATAATGTGAATGTAACTTAGAAAAGCAAATAATGGTAAAGAGCGGGTAGAAATAAATTATGTGTTTGTCTTTGTGGTGTCAGACTTTGGAGATTATTAACAAATTCATTATTAGGATCTAATGGCAAATTATGAATTACCAAACAAAGTACACTGTATTGTAGAAATATGTGCAATAGATTGATAATATTACAAAATATCCTAGTGCTGCTGTCAAATTGAATGCAGGTAAATAGATACTGAGGAAAGATCATCTAAGAGGAACAGTACACTGACAATTAAAGGAAAGCACCTAAAATACATATTTAAGTAAATCAAGCCTAGTTACCTCCCCATACTGTAGCAAGTTTTTGAATGTGGCCAGTAGACAGAATAAACTCCTTAAAATGGGCAATGAAATGAAAACATTCATGTATATATGAAATCTGCTGAGAATTGAGAAATTGCAATCCAAGAAAATGCACAGGTTACCTTGTGTTTTTTCTTATACGAGCCAGTTGTCAGATGATCAGCCTTCTACACGGCCTCTTCTGAATGTCTTAGTGTCAACATCTCCGAAAGAACCCGAAAACCCTAAAGTTATTTTGTGTTTGGCCTGTAATACATTTATTGTCGTATCCCACAATAATTTTTTATTCAGTGTTGACAGAATAAAATGCTTTTTTGCCGTACTTTCAATATCAAAGTCTTGCCCAATGATGTGCCAGTTGTTTTTACAGTTTGAGAAATTTCAACTGTCTTTAATTTCATTGTCTTTCATGTAACCTGCAAAACCAGAGAATTTGGCCAATAAATTGGCACAGAACAATAAATGAAATGTTTTCAACCTGGGACTGAACCAATTAGCTTCTGTAATTAATTTTAAGGGTTTTTAAATAAATGTAACAATCTGTTTTCATATGTGATATTGAAGTTTATTAGCAACCTTGTCATCTTTTGTAAAATAATCCAAAATAACATGAACAGTTATATGGCAGTCTTTATGTTTCGTTTGAAAAAAAAAAAAAAGTTTGCCTCTACAATTATTTCAAACACTCACTTTCAACCATGCACTTTTTATTCCTCAAAATCATTTACATTTAAACAATATTTAAAATGCACAAAATGTACAATTTTCACGTGACTCGCCATGTGAACAGTGCTGAGCTTGGCCACAGTATCATACAACCTCATTTCAGTGAAACAAAACCTTGTGCACTGGAAGCTGAACGTCACAAAACACACACCGAAGAAAACTGCGCTTAGTACGTGCACTAATAACTGGTGATGTGAAACTGGTGACTGGGTATGTGTGTCTCAAATCTCATTATCCCCTTTAATGGCTGAATGCAACTTTTTGTGTGACACTTTCGCCTGTCCATCCATGTACTGACATTTCATTTCAAAGTCAAGGCCTTATCAAACCATTCAAATTGGCTCTACTTCTGAAGAATCCCCGTCGAAAGGAAGGGAATCTCAAGTCATTGAGGTGCAGTCCCTTGCTTTTTCGTCTCAGGTCACATCTCCACTTTCAATTTGGCCGAGCACATCGCTTTCCCCAGCTTGTTGCTTGCCCTGCACACATAAACCCCCGAGTCAGAAGGCTCCAGATCAGCCAGAACCAGAGAACAGAGGCCGTCTTCATGTTGCTCCATGGTCACTCTGCTTGATTCAGACAACGGCTTGTCATTCTTAAGCCACTTTACCTCTGGCTTTGGGTAACCTAAGAATGAGACAATAAGATATTACTGCAGAATCAGGCACATTACATAGGTCACTGGACATTGAATAATATACCAACATCAAATGTCTGAATTGATTGTATTAAAAAGTCTCGAAACAACAAACTAAGTGTTAAATATTCCAAAAGCCTATTGTATTTGCTCATTTAAAAAAGGGGGGGGGGGCAAATGGCTTTAGCTGTTGCTTTTCTGTTCAAGCAAGCCTCCATAGAATTGATTAGACCTGTGGAGCCAGGTGATAATTATCTGTGGGTTTGTACCTACAGAAAACCCCTTAAATACAAGTTCAGCCAGTTTTTTCCACTCCTGTGGAGTTTCACCCCCCCCCTCTTTTTTTATTTTGGTTCTTACACCCTACCATTGACAAGGCATCTCAGCTCAGCAGTTGCTCCTCTAGGAAGGGTGGTGTCCTTCAGGGCCTGCTGGAAGCAAGGTTCACTCTGAAGCTGCTTATCCAGCAACTGGATGGCCACCTCAGCCTCTTGGCTCCAGCCTTGCTCTGGATGAGAGGGAGGACGAGGATGATGATGAATAAAATGGAAACAAGGCTTTACTGATCACAAAAGGGTAAACTTGAAGTGACAATCTGAAACCGTGAGTCATCTGCCATATGTATATAGCTCCAGGACATAGGAGGGCATTGTGTGTCTGTTTGTGTGCATGCACATGTGTGTCTCTTTATCTGTCTTACCCTCTGAGGAGCTGCCAGGAGAATCTGGCCTGTTTGAGAGGTTAGCCATCCGCTGTAGGGCCAAAACAGCCTTGCCAGTTTTCTAGAAGTTTAAAGGACAAATAGCACTGGATGACAAATTACATTTATATCCAAGCTCCAGGTCTGTATAGCACAGTGGATTTAAAAGGTTATTATGGGGAGGCACTGATAAGAAAATTGTAAATCTATCCAATGACAAGCTAAAGTCACTATAGTCATTTTTCCAATTGCAATACCTTCCACTTGCGCTTGGCCAGAAAGCGTCTCATCTTGTCCTTTTTGAGGGATTTGGTCGGTCTTTTGGTCAGAGGGGTAAATGAGGCCATCCAGGGGTGGGTGAGGGCCTCGGTGCATGACAACCTGCATCTTTAGTGCAATTGGACAGAGGGAGAAGCAAAGGGTGTCAAATGTTGACAGCGGTCTCCTGGGCTCACTGTCTCGAAGCCGTGGATTAGCTGCTGCATAAATAAGACCCTGACTCCCCAACTCACATTCAGAGCTCACTAAGTGGTTTGGTACCAAACATGTTTTCTTCAAATGGCAGGAAATGTCATTGTTCATAATGTCACATTAGCAAATGAAGAAAACCGAAGCACCTTCATTCATTTTTTTTCTTATTCTTGTAGCTGTTTTTGATCGATGTTGAGCTTGAACCTTTCCATCCACCAAAAAGGCACTCTGTGAAGTCTGTGAACACCAGCTTAACTGCTAAAGTTTCTATTATAAAGAAAAAAAGGCAAACCTCCGGTCTTTCTTCAGCAGGGAGCTGATAAAGTCTTTAGCTTGATCAGAGATGTCCTCGAAACTTTCCTGGTCAAACTTGTACTGGGCAGCGGTCACAAGACCTAAAGTCTCGACATCGCTGTTCCCCTGGAACGGAGATTCTCCACTAAGCCTAGGACACAAAACAATCATATACATAGGATCAGAAAAAAAAGCCTTAACCCACAAACAACAGAAATATTGTTCCATTTAAACATCTATTTGGGGGATAAATGCAGTGTTTTGAACTAAACATTCTCTGTATGCCACGTTACTGCTTGGTTGAAACTATTCACACTAGAGGAACTGTAGCACTAATGTAGTTATGGGTGGGGGGACTATGGAGATGCCATGACATCACCAGGAGATGGCACCAAATCTGCATTTGTTGAGTAGATTTCTAACCTGAACTAATTCAATTGTTATCAATTAAGGAATTCAAGTTAGTAATGTATTCCTGTTACTTTTAAATACTTTGAAAGGACTTTGCCAAAGTTGCAGAAAGGATAAAGTAAAAATAAATGAAATTTATGAATGGTTTGCATACATACAGATTTTTTTTCTGCCCAACATTTTATGAAGACATCAAACCAGTAAATATTCTTTTTCCTCCTCACATTAGAACAGGTTATTTTGGCTCTAGTTTTGACAATTACCACCACGTTTTTAACTTACAAGATGAAGCAGATGACTCCAATGCTCCACATGTCCGTCTCCAGGCTCACGGGCTCATAGCTGATCACCTCAGGGGCCACAAACTCAGGCGTGCCATGCATCACCATCAGAGGTTTACCATCCTCTGAGGATCCGGACAAGAGAAAGAAGCACAATCAGACACTCAAAATGTCGGCCTAAATGTTGCTCTTTTTGATCATTTGTCATCAATCAAATAATCTGATCCATTTTACTTAATAAAACCTAACAAAAATAAATAAGTATAAATGAGAATACATCTTTTTCTCCTCTGCTGTTCACTAGTGAACCACTGTGTCAATATATTAGGCTGACCTGGGCTTTAGTCTGTACTTTTGTAGTTCAGATTAGAGAAGTTTCCTCCTTTAACTCTCCATTTATTAAGGCACTCTTTAATTTGTTGTACATTTTTTCCTATTGAGTTACAGATCCCTATATCCACAATAATGGTACATAATAAATTTAGTACCCATTATTTTATATTGAGTAAAATTAAAATAAGTAACACGGGATCAGGAAAATATTCCCACGTCAGCTCTTAGTAGACCATCCAGTCTGGGGCTGCTCTGTCTGGAGTGTCACAGAATTTTTTTGCCTGAATTGGCTTCACAGTATGTGCTACACTTATTGAGTTGAAGCAACAGTGATACAGTTGCCTATTTAAGGAGTTGTCATGACAACTAGGAATTTGGAGAACACCCCTTGGTTTTATCTTTGGATATTTTTGGCATGTATAAAATGAGTGATGGTGTGTTGACTTTGCCGTGTGGTCAAGATAAAAAATATGTTGAAATCAAACGGAGAGGTTGGCAAAATACAAAAGGGTGTTTCTATCAATTAAACTTGACGCAATGGGGTTTTTTTGGCTTTCCGTTTTGTTTTTTTGTTTTTTTGTTTTTTTCCAGCCCAGAATCTTTATATAATTATTATAATACATAGCAGGAAGTTCAAGATGGATGCAGAGAGCAGCACAAATCTTATGGCAGCAGGTTTGGCTGCAAAAAAAATCAAAATTAAAAAAAACCTGGCTGTTGCTGACCCTTGTTTGCAACAGGCCCTATAAGGATCTTCAGCTTCTCTTGTATTATAGCCTTTATTAGAAAACACACAGGATATGTTGTTTGTCTGAATAAACATATGGCAAGTTTATCACTTTCCCCAGTGAGTAACTGCAAATCATAACAAAAATAAAGTAAAAAGAAAATCTGATGTCTTCCAGAGAACTGCCCTCTTATAATAGTCCTATTCATTTGGTTTATTCTGCTTCATATTTACTATAAAAGGACATGAGATCCCAGAGAGAAGTATGAGCCTGTTTCCACAAATGCATCAAACTCACCCAGTTTACTAGCCAGGCCGAAGTCAATGATCTTGATCTTTGTGCCAGTGGTGTCCACGCAGACAATGTTCTCCGGCTTGAGGTCAAGGTGGACGATGTTCTGCTTGTGAACGTACTGCATGCCCTCCAGGATCTGCTGCATGTAGCGGGCACTGGTGGGCTCCGTGTGCTCAAAGCTGTCGTCCACAATGCGTTCAAAGAGCTCTCCACCTGCAATACTGGGCAGGGGGATACCACCAGTCAGGTCCATGGGTAAAAAGTACCCTCCGTTACTGTACTTTAGTTACTCTTATATTAATCAGTACTCACAAAAATTGTACCTCACAAATTTTCAAATTGAAAATGTGTTATCTTTTTGCAACCACTTTGTCACTTTATCTGGCGCCAGATGTTCTTAACTGAAAACATAATCTAAAAATAAATATAATCATATTGGTCTAAAAAAGACATAGTAAGTCTTCTTCAAAACAACCTTGTATGTGTTAATAAAATAAAAAATATATAGTTATCGCCTAGCAAACGTATAAACCAGTTCTTCCCCACACTCCCTGCTCTGGCTTCAGTAGAAGGTAGTGAGGTACTGTGGAAGATTCTGTGTCCCAATTTTTGCAGAGACCCACATCAATGTGAGTTTGACCCCCAGTTACTTACTACTCCATGACCATGACCATCTCTGAGGACGTGTCGTAGGCAGCCAGACACTGGACCAGTTTTGGGTGGTGAAGAACGTTCATCAGCTCAATTTCCTTGCGGGCCGCCACCTTTTCCTTTAAGGTCCGGGCTCGGTAGAACTTCCCCGCACATTCCTGGCCTGTCTCTTTATGGGACAACCGGAACACCTGGCCAAACTTCCCACTGTTTTTTTTTGTTTTTGTTTTTTTTTTAAGTCCAAAGCAAATAAAAGGCATTTAAACTTCACATAAATGTTTGTGTTTTCAGTCTGAACTATATTGTCAATCTCATCCGCCTGGTTAAAAGTTGAAGCATGTTTAAGGTTTATTTTAAATAAAAGGAATCCATGCTTACACTCCAAGCTTTTCATGCACATTGTAGTGGTCCCCGACCTTGTGCTTTGTGTCAGTGGTCACTGTGACGTAAGACTCAGGCTCTACCTCCTTTCGCTCTTGAGACACAACATCGAAAGAAACAACAAATCAGTACATTTCTCACGACAATGGTCATAAAATTAAAATCTATGATAAAATGGAATTCTGTCTCCTTTTCTCATTTCAAAACACTTTGCAAATTCAAAATATCACGCACTCGCCGTCGCCATCTCGACGCTGTCAGACTCCTGGCTCGGTTCGCTGACCCCTGCGGAGTTGTAGGCTCTGACACGGAAGCGGTACTTCCCCAGAGGCTCCAGGCCTGACCGAATGTTGTAGGATGTGTTTTTACAACAGCTTGCTACTTCGGTCCAGCACCCAGGCTTGTCCGGGCCCTCTTGTCTGACCTCCACAATGTAACCCAACACGGCTGTGCCTCCGTCGTAGCTCGGACCAGTCCAGGACAGGACCAGGGACTTAGTGGACAGCTTGGAAACAACAGGGTGGGATGCTGGTGGATCAGGTCGGTCTGGGGAGAAATTTAATAACAAAATATTTTAATTCCTAAAGCAAGACACAAGACAAAAAGGTGCATCTGAAAAAGAGCTGGGTATCACTGAAGTAGATAACATCCCATACATACATCTTTGAATGATTTTTGAATGTTTAAATTATTGCTCCCCATTTCTCTCTTCTCATCCTTTATTCTGTGATTTTTGATCAGATCTTTTTACATCAGGAAATATCAATAAAACATTTTTCTTAATGTCCAGGACATGAGCATGCATTTAGGACAGAGCAAAAACTTGTGTTGCATCATCTGAAGTCCCTGAGAACTCTGAATATCTAATATAAGTACAGAACCGTAGACATAAGTTGAGTCTCACCTATGACACTGAGGGAGACTGTATGCTGGGCAGAGCCTTTTCGGTTTCGTACTACGACAGTGTAAGAGCCTGCGTCTTCCGAACAGGCCCGAGAGATCTCAACACTGCTCTGGGTCTTACCACTCCTGACAGACAGCCGAGGCCCTTCCACTACCACCTAGAGAGGAAGAAGAATGGAGGGCGAAAGGGTTTCACAGCCAGAGTATATACAAAACGATCAAAATTAACAACCACCAAGACTGTAACGTTCTTACTTTGTCTCTGTTGTAAATCCAGCAGCAGGCCACGGGGACGGAGCTGCTCCTGAACTCGCAGCATAGCAGGGCCTGCTTTCCTACCCGAGCCTCCACCTGTTCGGGTGGGTTAA
Source organism: Istiophorus platypterus (assembly GCA_016859345.1). Lineage (NCBI taxonomy): Eukaryota > Metazoa > Chordata > Actinopteri > Istiophoriformes > Istiophoridae > Istiophorus > Istiophorus platypterus. The sequence goes on from CM029119.1 coordinate 11,642,486, forward strand.
GAAACTCCACAGGAGGTCCTGAGGAGAGGCAGGGTTTATTTGAGTTCTCCTTCAGAAAAGTTCTGGAAAATGCATCACACTTTTAACTTTCAGCAGCTAACTTGATGTGTTGTCCTCTATTCACCTTTGCTAGTGGAGACTTTTGTTTGAAGGTTGATATTTCTGATATCTGTGGAGTAGGTGGGCTTAGAGGTGTGTGTTATGATAGGGGGATTTAAGAAGTACCCAACCAATCACAAGTACCCAACCAATCACATGTCATGTTTGGTTGCAGTGGGAAATCCTGCAATCAACAGAGTGCCAAGGCACTGCAGTTCTGGATGGGCATGCAGTTAGTGTAGTCAGAAATGTTTGTGTGGGTACTCTGCAGCAGCAATGAGTGAAAATTAAAAACTTAGATCTAAAACATTAATTTTATTTCCATTATTTGTATTTATTGTAAAAAGAAAAGCAGAGAGAATGGAGAGCTAATGGGTGTGTAATAATAAAAAAAAATGTTTTTATAAGGCTTAACAAAATTGAATCTACCTTCATCCATTTTTTCTCTGTGTTGGCTTTTCCCTTTAGAGGCTGGGGGCAATTGAGTATTTTTACGTGACGCAACCTCAGCTGCGACCTCTCTCTGCTTCTCATGATTGCTCGTCCTTGGGATTTCCTTTATTGCTCTTCCTTTGGAAACAGAGTACAAAGATCCATTCTATGAGGGTTCGTTTAAGGGGCGAGTTGTACTGCACTTAATGTTTGTGAGGGATCTCCAACAAGACACTTTACCTGTGACATGTAACACAGCACTGCTTGACTGTTTTCCAGCAGTGTTCTCAACCGTGCAGGTATACGTCCCAGCGTTTCCACGACAACACCGACTCAGAACCAGAGCAGCAATGCCATTTTTGAAGGAGGTATTACTTGAATCCACCTTCTCACCTAAATTGTAAGATAACAGATATTTTAACTGTAGTTGATCAACATGAAAATCCCTCTGAATTATAGGACATTGTGGTTTGAACCCATACACGAGACCTTTGGTTGACATATTTTAGCAACATATCTTTATTTAAAATGGCATTTTCAAGATACAATAATCAGACACTAACCATTGTGTAGCCAGGAAACTTTGAGAGGCTGACTTCCTGTGATAACACCTTGAAACGTAGCTTCATTTCCCTCACAGACAGTACAGTCACTGAGCGGTTCTCTGAAGTGAGGCGATGACAGGCCCTGGACTGGTGTCTGTCTGTCATCTTAACGGAGATAAGAAGTCAGGGACAATGGATTTTGTTTTCAGACCGGCCTCGCTGGGTTGCAGGCTATATACAACGGCGTTTCCTCTACCGGTGATGAATCAGGATGGGTCATCGAAAATTAGAATAAAAAACTGCAAACTGGTGTTTGTTTAAGTTTAAGTTAATCATTTACCTGTGGGTGTACAGTTGTGAGTGAAAGTGTAGGAAACTTGACACGGTGTTTAAAGATTTTTCCCACCACAGGTGTGTTTGTACATGAGTATTTTGGTGTTGGAATGTCCAGTAGAATAAGCAATGAATGTTCACCAGTGGTGGAATGTCATTAGTGTGTGTGCGTGTGTGTGTGTGTGTGTGTGTGTGTGTGTGTGTGTGTGTGTGTGTGTGTGTGTGTGTGTGTGTGTGTGTCTGATTCTACATTTAGGGGGAGGCAAGTTGCACCAAACTCATATTTCCTCAGATTGAAATTGCCTGAGGACATCTCTGACCATTACACTATCACAATAACTACAAAAACAGCACATTTCATAATAATCTTGTTATTTCTAAAGCTGCACCCTTGGTTATTATTTTTGACAGTGATCCAGCCTCAGGGGAGCTAGACTCATCATACATATGCAATCTAACATATTCCAGTATTCCTGGTTTCCCTGATAGGCTTTTGCAATGCCCTCACGCAAAAGGTTCAAGTTAAACAAGCTCAAATTAAAACATGAAGCGCCTGCAGGGGCTGCAGTGGGTTGAGCCTCTGGATAGAGAGTAACTGTTGCAAACTTTCTGAATACTTTCCATTTTTACTGCAAAATTTAAAAGTGTGGCCAGTTCATTAACCTTGAGAATTAAAACAGTCAAATTAAAAAGAGTGAGGTTAGTTTGAAAGTCAACTTTTCAAGTGGTTACCTGTTGCAGACAAGACTCCCAGTTTTTTTATTCCCTTTGCCTTCATGCTAGTGGTATCTAGTCTATTTTCCTCTTCTTTCTTCCCCACATAGAGAGGTCTGGCTTGAGGTTTGAGGGCAAACCGGAAAGTGGAAACAAAGGCCTTTGACTTCTTACTGTCCTTCTCCATCCTTGAGCAGAAATGACAAGCAGACACAAAGGTTGAGCCTCACACAATCACTCCTCCGTCAGGCCTCCTCTGCTTCTCTCTTCGTTGTGGTTTTGTTTTACTCAGTATGTGAGCATGGTGTGATGCTGATGTGTTGCATGTTCACCCTGTCTCACTTCACACATCCTCCCAGATGCCAACAGGAGGGGCCTCTGCTTTCAGACTGCCTCTGAACTCACTACCAATGCTCAGCCCCTCAGCCTACAGGAAACAGCAAGTTTTAACAGAAGGCTAAATGAAAACACACATGTCCAGCCCCCGCTGTCCCTCTGGACTGAAAATAGAGGGAGAGAGACAGGCGCACAGGATAGAAAACGAACAAGATAGTAAACAAGGACAGGAGAAGGAAACAGGAAACGTTCAAGCTGAATTAGAAAGCAATAAGACAGATAATGATTAAAGAAACACACCAAAGAAGTATAAAAAGCATATCTTACCTGATAAACCCCATAAAGATTGCTCCCACTCTCAGAACATAATCGCGGATTCCCGCTGTCAGCTCCTGTTTGGCATTTGTATTCCCCGCAAACACTCAGCCAACTGCAGGTTGAGCCGCACTGCCAGAGTCACCGCCGCAGGAATCAAGTAGAGCCAGTAGGGCAGCTCTCCGTGAGCATTTACTCTGCTCTGTGACACACAACATGTAGCAAGATCATCGGAGTGACCGTTTAAAACTATGGATTTCTGGGGTAGAGGTTCTTTGAAGGGGAAATGGAGAAGCGGGACCAATGTGACCACAAACAATAAGCTCCTCTTACAAACGAGACAACTTTGATTCTATTGATATGGACAAGGACAAGTGCATATCCACTGGTTGGGTGTGTCTCCAAGGTGTGCTCTCATTTCCCTTTTGTTGGATGATTGTTACCTACAGGGTGGTTTTCTCTTGTTCATATTAAAAGCCTGTGAAGCTAGTTGATGGGCCTTTAGGGTTTTCTTTTTCTCTGTTACTACTCTGAAAAGTAGTTTCACTGAAGGTCTGTAACAGCCTCAATGGCTTGATCTTAATTTCATTTTCAGTATGTGAATAAAAGAAATTGCTTCTTGTTGTTATTTTTTGTTTTTTTCTTAGTTCAGTAAGATTTTCATATTATTGTATCATTAAAATTTCAAACTTATACCCCTTATTTATATTGTATTTCTTAATCATTCCTTGCGCCATTCAGTGCAATAAGCCTATGAAGCATAATCTTTTGTCTAGATCCACTGCACACTGATTATGGTGGTCGGAGCAAGTACGCAAGGAAACTATTACAGGGACTGGTATGCGTAAGTAGTAACACATGGTGGGAGGCACATAATTTACTTCAGAGTACACAAAGGTCCCCTGGTGCTAAAAGCATGGATGGACCGAACATCAACAAAAGCTTAAATGTTTACCAAGGGGCACTCTCATGCTACATCTAAGCTTTTCCAGTATGGAGAAATATTCACAAATGTACACACTTTTACATCTTTGAAAATAAATGTAAACATTTTCAGTTTTCTTTTTTTTCCTCAGGGAGAACAGTTTACACAGATGTGGATCAGTAAACAAATATAGAGGGTTGAAATGGATGTAAGACAGTGCACAGTTTTAACAGTTAAGGCTCTTTGCCAAATTGTTTAAAATGTATGTGAGTCGTAAAATCTCAAGTTTAAAAAGTGTTTTTCAGCTGAACACTAATCAGAAATGTAGATGCTGCGGTCTATGTTTGGACATTGTAAAGGTAGCAGGGAAATTGCAGTATCTACAACCAAAATGTGTTCTTGTTTATTCAGTTTACTTGTCGATTTGGACAAGTTCATTGAAGAAATTAATGATTTAATATATTTGAAAATGTTCATTTTAAGATCACACCATAAAATCACTTGAATTTAGCTGCAGACAGAGGCCAGGATGACAGAGGCCGAGCTAGTTAACTTGTGTTACCCCCTTTTTTTTCTCTATAATGATTAGGTCTTTGCCAAAGTCCTATTTTTGTATATAACTGGTACAAAAGATGTCAGAACATCAAACTGGATTTTTCAGTTATAAGAATCTCACCAGCTAACCTTAACTAGCCGGAGTGCAGTCACTGCAGTTTAATTTTTATCTCTATTTTGTACTTGTATATTTTACATGGACATACATCTGGCAAATATTTATATCAACTTGGTTTTGCTAAAATATGTAATTACTGTATTTCGGCTTTGGCCCGTCCTTTATCAGTTTTTAGATGTGTAAAGCTAATTATGAAAAGGTGTCAAACCACATGACATCACCCATGGAAAACATGGACTGATCGCTGAGCTCCAGCTTTGGGGCACAATCTTTTGAAAACGCCATATAAGGTGAGAAAAAAAAAATTAAGATCAGAATATGCTTTAGTGCATTCAATGGTACATTTTTGCCCTATATGGATCTTTCCAAAACAGAGTGATGTTGTTATTGCACAAAGAGCTTTCGCCTTAACAATCTATACAATGAATAGCATGGCCTCAGAGCCCACCTCTTTCCCAGAAAATTATCCCTATCAGAAATAAATCTCAAAAGGTTCCTGACAAAATTGTATGGAATTCAAAACAGGAAAAGCAAAGAGTGGGGAGGACAGAGCTCCCTCTCTGCGTCATAACATCCCAACTATGGTAATCCTTTTTACTTCCTGTTCCCATGAAGTTCTACAAAGATGTGAGCTCTGTGTTAAGTATTTTTACTTCCTTCTGCCATAAACCATTACAGTCAAATGCAGACACCATGAAATTCAAGTAAAGGCAGACTAAACAAGTGAAGCATGCTTGTATCTTGTTGATAGCGGTTTAAAAGGGAATGTGGAGTTTAAAAAATGTCAAATGGGGCCCTCCTGTGGTTGTTCAGCTCACACTGCAGAAATATTAAAAAAGTAAGTAAATAAAAATCTGTCAACCAAAATTGATGGCCATACAGGATGGTAAAAGCCAGACCAGTGAAGTCTATTAATGTCCTCGAATGAACTTTAAAATAACAGAATGGATTACATTCCTAAGACCATGAGAAGTCAAGAAGACACAGCTGCAGTAATCTCAAATATTCTTCTTCTTAAAAAGAACAAGTAGATAAGGCATCATGGACAGAGAGTGAGTGATGAACAGGGGAAAGACAAAACCCCACACGTGCACACGAGTGCCTAGACAAACAGACAGACCACCCTCTCAATGTCCCTTCATTACCTACAGCGGCTCACAACCAACACTGTTTTGCCATCATCTTTCCCTCTAATATGTGTAAAGAGCCTGCTGTGATTCAGTGGTTGATGAGGACAGAGTAAAGAACAGATGATGACGCCTGAAATTAGAAAGCAGCATGGTCCTTCGCAGCATAATGCATTCTGTCTTGAGCTCTAAGAGAGAAGAAAATGGGGAGAAGAAAACACTGAGGAGTTGGAGGCAGAAATAGACATGAATCAAAAGAGATGGGGGGGAGTAGGGGATACTCTGGCACTGTGTCACAGGCATCCTCAAGGCCATCCACCCTGAGGTCACTGTGATGGAGATCATTGCGCTACTGCCAGATGCCTCAGTCCTTTTCTAGTCTGTAGAGTCATATCAGGTTTCCAGCAGCTGCTTCAGATCCATATGTTGGGAGAGAAGCTCTGGGGAAGAGCTTGGCCCTCAAAAGGATGGAAGAAGCCCCAAAGCAAGTTCCAGTAGTCAGATGGCTACAAGTATACTTGGCAAATTTTGAGATGTGCTGACATTACCGTACATGGCAAGAGTTACTCAGAATTACTCGGATAAAGTATTCATTTCTAAAAGAACTAAATCCTTCCTCTTTCCCATCCTTTTTTGAACTAAGTCTGTAGGACAACAAACAGACTGGCTTTCCGTAACTAATTAAATCGCAATTTCTTGCGTTTTTCTAGATTAATAAACAGATGCATCTCTCTCATGATGCCAGACTTTGGTTTTAGGACTTGTGGTGACGGCTGCTTGCATATTTCAAATGAATGTTGGAAACATCATAGTAAATTTTTAAATATTCATATTATATTCCCACAGACTAAAGAGGCTGCTTCTCAATATTTAGATTATTGTGTTTTATGGTAGTTTTTTCACTTCACTGATGCTACTAGTCAAATAATCTAACAGGTAGTCTATGTTTTTGTGAGATATATCGTTTAAACTGTTATCATACTGCCTGTTCATTTTCATAAGGTCACGTGACACATACTCACTGCTGAGTTACTTTGGAGCCTTTGTTCCTACTTGAATGAGAACAGTTTGCAGCTGTCTCTCTCTGTTATAATTTTTTGTTTTAATTGACTTCAAACTTCTTCTAAAAGAATTGGATTTGCCACATCCTCACAATGTGCAGCTGTTGCAGCATAAAATGCTGGTTCATTTTCTTCAATATGCTTCTTTTGGTAAGTATTAGTAGTGGTCAGTAATTTAATTTATGAATGAAAAGGATGTAAATAGTGATGGACTATAAACATTGAAGATAAAAATTGAAAATAAATTGTAATAAATAGGCTAAAAAAAGTGAGATTTTACAAAAGGCTGGATTTATCATTATTAGTGGTTTTGGATTGATATGAGCAAACAGTGCATCCAACTAATCACGCTAATGCATGAAGTACAGGATGTCTGCTGTAACTGTAATCCTTCATTTGTTTAACACTGTTTCTTTTAGAGAAGAAATAAAAGAAGAGGCAGGGGACTGAAAGCAATTTATGGCATACTTTGAAAGAGAATAATTTTTTTTGCAAACATCTTCATATTGGATGGTCTCAGTGGCCTCAGTGGTTGGGCTGAATAAAGGGAGCATTAAAAAATATGGAAGATAATGAGTCTGAGTCTCGAGCCAAATGAACCAGCAAGGGGTCCTGGCTGGGCCTTTGCTTGTGCAGAAAGAAAATAGGCAACTGGAAAGTTCCCATTACTATCTAGTGTGGGTAAAAAAAAAAAAAAGTTAGTTATTCAAAAAAAAATTTAGAAATTTGAGGGCTGTGGCTGGTATGTTGAACAGTATTTGCAATTTCAGTAGATTAACATCAATATTTATCATAGATATCATAGACATTTCATCAAATGTATCTGAGAGATATGACTAACTTCTTAGCATTTGGCTTCCTACTTAATGGGATGATTCAGTCCCGTTCTTCAGTACACTGACATTAGTCCATCATTAAATGACCAGCAGAATTAAATTCATTGGATTAAATGTTATCATATAAAGCACTGAATTAACGTCCAGCTGTTAAATTTGTTTATCAGGCATCTGGGGTTGCCCTCGTCACCATCGGAGTGACACAATACTCAGCCTTCATACAGATGAGCACTTTTGCACAGGGTGGCCTGTCTAAATTTGCTATAGTCCTCATCGCAATGGGCATCACCGTCATCCTCATCTCCTTCTTGGGAAATTTTGGGGCATTCTTTAAGAATTCATCCATGCTGGCTGCTGTAAGTGACATAATCCTCCATAGTGGGTTTGAGATGGTCTCCTCCTAGATCTTATTGAGAACATTCCTGGGGAAAAATTGTTGGGAGATGTTTGTGGAATTCAAATAAATGGAGATTATGTCCAAAATGTTTTGTAACATTTATCAGAGATGTTTCAACATCTCTTCCAACATGACTGACTTGTTATAGTGCTTACTATGTTTTTCCATGAACTAGTTCATCTGCAGCCTGATCGTGATCATCATTTTGGAGATGCTCACAGGCGCTGCCCTTTATATACTCCGCAGCAGGGTGAGACACTTAAACATGTCCACAGGGAATTATCTGAGCCTGAGATCTGAATTAAAATTAACAGTGTTTCTTTAGGAAATAGAGGTGGCATAACCTTAAATAGAAGACGGTTCTAGTGCTGATCATGCCAGGCCTGATCATTTTAATCACCTTTCTCTGTAGGCTTCCGTCCTAGAGATGAATAGTGCCATCAATACCAAAGCACGAGCAATGTTCTATGACTACAGCCTGGAAAACAGACGCGCCATCAACAAAATTCAGGAGAAGGTGACACACAGAGCTTCATGTTAAACCCCTGTTTCTTTTTGCATTGTAGTTGGATTAGTTATTACGCATGAGCTTTTGCTATGCAGAAAATATCCAGAAAAGTGCATCATGTAAATACAATATATAAATCATATATTACTCCCTCTACAAGATGAGGTCTCCAGACTCGGTAGTCATTCAGGTGTTGCCCTAAGGTTGTTATCATTTCAATGACATAAAATGAATCTGAAGCCCTCTAGCCCCAGACCTTTATGCCCCCTAAAGGTCTGGGGCCAGAGGGCTATTGTCTGCTCTGCCTGATCATAATATGACAGACACTGTAAAAAGAAAATGCTTTCTAAAGAACTAAAAAAAATTGTTCCATGATTGTAAAATCATGGAAGAATACAATACAACACAGAAATGTTGTCATTTAAAATGTTCCGAGCTATTAAAATTGACACAATATTATTTCTATTTTGCAAAACTGGAATTCAAACTTTTCTTTAAGTTTCTTGAAATACATTTGGGACATTTTGGGGCCCTCTACAGCAACCCTGAGGAACCTCTCCATGTTAACCATGTTACAGTTCAGCTGCTGCGGTGCAGACAGCTACACTGACTGGTCCAGGAGCCTGGGCTGGGAAAACCACGACGCCGTGCCAGATTCCTGCTGCGTGGCGAAGAGTGAGGGTTGTGGACAGGACAAGATGAAAATACACAGAAAGGTCTGCCGGGAAAACCTAACTTAAAGTCCACAGTTATTTCATCTGATGTCTGTGAACAAATGCTACTGTATTTTATAACTGTCTGCTCCTCCCCAGGGTTGCATCTTGGCTATTAAACACTTTCTGTTGAGAAACTTGGTGTGGGTCAGTGCTGTCTGCATTGCTCTTGGACTCACAGAGGTAAACTGTTGGGAGCTGAGTTAATACTACTTTCAATATCATGTGACATATTTGTCTCACATATGAGAATGTGTGATAAAAGAGAAATACCATAAATGTATTTTCAGATAAAAACTAAAATCACATGTATTTTTGCATTATTTAGTAATTCATTTTGATTAATGATTTATATGCAAGTTCCAACAGTCTGCATGAGAAGATTTTCATTTAGGCTATGGTAATCCAGACATTTGAAAAGAAAGTAAGGAACAGGATGACATGAATGATAATAAAGCCTGTCTCATCCTGTTTGCCCCCAGGTTAATAAAATCCAGAATTAATTAGAATTTTCTGAGAGAGAAAATAGCAGTTTTGACCCATTTCTAAGTTCAATTGCTGCCAGTAACTTACAACCTTTCTCCTGTTACAGTTTTGTGGATTATTAGTCGGAGTGTGCTTGTGTCTGGACATAAAATGGAAAAACTATGAAAACCTCAAATGATGCGCCATCATGCTCAAGCACAGTCATCCCACTAAATCAGGCATTTATAATTTTGTTTTGTTTTTGTTTTTCTCTTTTTTCTAAGGTTTTATCTGTTTTATTTGCTTCTGACAAAATGCTAATTTTTTCATGTATCATGGTCTATGTCATTGGAAACATATGATATGAAAGTAAAGTTCATGCTCGCTGTGAATATGCTCAATAAATGTGTGATACATTCCAGTTAGGTGGCTGTGTGGTTCAATCTTCATGCTTAACAACTGATTTTGCATATGACTTAGGAACTCCTTAGAGGATCTCTTTTGCAAATAGGCTCGCAGATGAACTATATTTTGCAAATTGCTCGTCTGTAACTCGCAAACTTCCCTTGGTGCCATGACCAGAGAGCTCTACATGTTAATTCTTGCCCTGCTGAACAAAAAATAATTCCTGAGTAAAGGTTACTGACAAATGGCAGCAACATCGAGTTAAATGACAAGTTCAGAAATGATCAGTCATAGTTAGAGAAAACTGCTTTTGTATTACAATTCTTCTCTAGTAATGCTCTTCTTCCTCTTCTTCTTCTTCTTCTTCTTCTTCTTCTTCCACCTCCTCTTCTTCTTCTTCTTCTTCTTCCACCTCTTCTTCTTCTTCTTCTTCTTCGTCCTCTTCTTCTTCCTCCTCCTCTTATTCTTCTTCCTCCTCTTCTTCCACCTCTTTTTCTTCTTCTTCTTCTTCTTCTTCTTAACACACTGGACAATGTACAAAACCAGGACAAATCAGTGTAAAAAGTAAACTACATTTCCAGGAAACCCTCTACGGGAAGTGTGTCCGCTCCCAATATTGGTCCGATTCCAGCAAAGCAGTGGCAGCATTGAACACAGCATGTGAGCGCCAGGAACCCGATAAGCGACTGAAAATCGGAGGTTTATCTGCAGCACTGAGACAAAAATTTACAGGTAAAGACTCAGCTTAACTTTTACGGGGGTGACGGTTAATATCGCCGTCAAATATCCACCTTAACTCGAGAGCTAACAGGCTAACGTTAGCGTATAGCCTGAGGACAGTGTAAGCTCACCAGGGACGAACTCCGGCTAGTTGTCTGAGTTAAGTCCAACCGTGAATTAAACAAGAGTAGAGATTATACTGTTTAACCCGCTTTAGTGCTTTAACACAAAAGAAGAATAAACTTTGTGGCTGATTTGGTTGACGTTCAACGCATTAGGTAACAAGAGATGCTAATTGTACGTGGAAATGTATAAGTCAACACCTGTGAATCGCATCTCTTATTTTACACCGCAGCAATGTCAGAGGCGCTAGCCCAGCGAGTGAAGGAGCTGGAGGCGGAGCTGGAGAAGCTCAGGTCCCAGCTGAGGGAGAGGAAAGGGGCCGGAGGGGACGCGGAGGGGACACCCAGTCCCTCCGGACCGTCCACCGAGGAAAACACGGACCGCAAGCCCGGTGGTAACGCCGGCGGCGGCGGGAAGGCTAAGAAAGCGAGCAGGGACCGACCGTTCGACTTCTCCGCGCACCCCCGGCGCCATGTGGCCCTGCGGCTGGCCTACCTGGGCTGGGCCTACCAGGGCTTCGCAGTTCAGGAGAACACGGACAACACCGTGGAGGCCAGGCTCTTCGAGGCTTTGCTGAAGACCCGTCTGATCCGGGACCGACAGAGCTCCAACTATCACAGGTGTGGTCGCACCGACAAGGGAGTCAGTGCCTTTTCACAAGTGAGTTCACTGAGGTGAAGATTGCGCTTTATAAATTGCAGTCCAACAATGAATGGATGTATTGTTTTGTTTTGGGTTTTTTTTCATGCAGTAGTTGAGCAAATTCGCCTTCTTTTCCACAGGTCATCACTATCGATTTGCGGTCCACACAGTTCGGTGGAGGACCGGGCATCAGGCTCCCTGAAAACGTCGATCTAAGTACCAAGAATAAAGCCGCTGTCTCCGAGATTCCATATGTGAAGATGCTGAACAGAGTCCTGCCCCAGGACATCAGGATCTTGGACTGGGCTCCGGTAGCGGAGGGGTTCAGCGCACGCTTTGACTGTCAGTCCCGCACGTACCGGTACTATTTCCCCCGAGGATCTTTGGACGTGGCATCGATGGCAGAGGCTGCGAGAAGGTGGGTGAAGGCACAAAATCGTAAACGCTGGTGTCAACACTCGAAGTCACGGTTCTGACTTGAGGCCTTCTTTGGCATCCGACAGATACGAGGGCACTCACGACTTTCGCAACCTGTGCAAAATGGATGTGGGCAATGGAGTCCTGCAGTTTGAGAGGACCATCTTGTCGGCATCGGTCAAGCCTGTGCAGCCTCAGCAAACCTCCAACACAGATCAATATGAGCTCTTCATATTTGAGATTAAAGGATTGGCCTTCCTTTACCACCAGGTATCAAGAGACTAAAACTCAGGTCATTTTTCCGTGTGTTTTATAGTTCTGGTCAGCAACAAATTAGGTTCGTTTTAAGCCATTGTATCTGTATGCATGAGGCCTTTTTGGTAATAATAAGATTATTCTATATTGCAAAGTTTCAGTAACTGTAAGACTGTTTACATGTTTGGAGTACATATATACTATGTTGTGAAGCAAACTTCTTTAAAATTTTTTACTACTTTGATTAATGACCTTTGTAGTCGATGTTGTGTTGTGCAACAGGTACGATGCATGATGGCAGTACTTCTCCTGATAGGGCAGAAACTGGAATCCCCAGAGATAATCAATCAGCTCCTGGATGTTCAGAGTAACCCCAGAAAGCCCCAATACAGGTGAACTGGCTGCTGTTGAAGAGTTTGTACATTGCATTGCCTTTTTTGGTCTTAAAATCTGCTGTGCAAACTGAGTCAGTAATAGTAACAACAATATCGTTAAATTGCATCAGTGTGAATCTTAAACATTTCCTCCCTTGTCGCTAGCATGGCAGTAGACTACCCTCTGGTACTGTACGACTGCCACTTTGAAGGTTTGAGCTGGAGACAGGAGACCGAAGAGGTAAATCACGTCCTGTCTGCACTGCAGCAACACTGGACCCAGAGTGCAGTCAAGACCCACGTCCTTCTTGGGATGATCAAGGGTTTGGAAGACAAAGGTGAGAGGTTCATTTCGGTGAATTAAGATGCAACAGCCTGGACTTTATGAACCCCATACCTGAATTTCATCATAAACCTGAATACAGTAACAGGAATTTAGGTAGGACTCTGTGGGCACAAAATTTCATTATATAGAATTATATATTATATATAGAATTAGCTTGAATTGAAAAATCATATTCTCAATCTGAGTTCACCAGTCAAAAGGGGAGTTTTGTTTTTTGTGTGTGTATGTGTGAAGCATTTTCTTTTCAGAAATTGAGGGTATAAGGATAGAGGTTGTCATGACAACACCCAAAATCAACAGCACTGCACTCATTTATTTTGGAGCACCCGATACTGCTTCCAAATAGAGTATTAAATTCATATTTTAGTGAAGATATCATTGTTGCTAATGAAATTTTTCAACCTTGATAGCGAGATCATGCCTAGGAATTTTGGAGAGACCTCCTGCTAACTAGAGCTGCAGCAATTACTTGTCAATTCGTAGCGAATTAGCACCTAAATATCTTGATAATCGACTAACGGTTTTAGTAATTTTTCAAGCAAAAATACCAAAAAATTGCTGGTTCCAGGTTGTCAAATGTGAGGATTTGTTTCTTTGCCATGTATGATAGTAAGTTCTATATGTTTGGGGATCTAGACTGTTAAATAAAACAAGCAATTTGAATACATCTCCTCGGATTGTGAATTCCCGTTCACCCTTGTGAATGGGAATTGTTTACTCCTTTCTGACATTTTATAGATAAGATTATTAATCAGTTAATGGAGAAAATAAGTGACAAATAAATGGATAATGAAAATAATCTTTAGTTGCACCCCTGATGCCACCCATACTAGTAGCTTTCCATTCTTTTGGATCCTATTAATATTTTTGCTTAGCCCTGAACTATTGCTCACATCATTTGGTTGAATAACTTTGCCGTACATGGGAGTACTGTACATAAGTTGTTTCACTGCTTGCCATCAACAGGTGAATTGTCCACTAACCTATGCTGGCTAGTAGAAGGCAGCAGGCAGAAAAACTACCGGCCACTGCTGGAGCGTCCATGCTGCGAGAGCCTGGAATCCAGGATAGACCATTTTGTCAAAAGAGGCAGACTGGAGCGGGAGGAAGGGGAGAACGGAGGGGAAATGGTCCACAGAGGAAAAAGGTCCAAACATTCCCACAATTCCCCAAGTCGGCCCGTTCCTTCAGCGATGCCATCATTAAAGCAAAGTGCAAATCAGAAAGCGAAAGACTAACGTTTTTTCCACCAGAGAATGGACACGCCAAACTTTTGTGTTAATTTTCTTTCATGCGGAAAAACCTTGTATTTACATTCTCCTTCGGGATACAAAACAGCGGAATAAACCTTATTTCATAAAAACAATACATTTCCATTTTCTTTCATGCGAATACTTCTCCCGCTACTGTTGTTTAGTTCGGTTTCACTGCACAGCTGCGGTAACAGTAGTAAAAGTTAGAACGGGGACGCGAAAGTAGCTGGACGGAACCATCGTCAAAACAGCGAGAGGTGCGGGAAGAATTTTGAGGTGGCGCTCGTCAAGCTATGAAGCTAGGTCGCTAGCATTCAGTGGAGTACAATTCGGAGTTAAAGATAACAATATCCCGTAAAACGACAGGGTGTAATACACTTATGTGGCTGCAGATTTGATTAAAAACGGGTCGGAGATGGCCGCCGCGTCGTTTGCTGGTACATTCTCGGTCGTTTCGACCTGATCGCCGCTTGTGCTAACGTTAGCTTGGTTAGCGGTCCCGGTTGTTTACCGCACCGGCCCCCGCATCGCCGCGGCCCCGCACGGATCCCCGGCGTACTTTCGGTTCATTTAAGGAGGCTCTCGAGTTCATAAGGTAAATCAAAACAAGAAGCGATGGCAAATAACTCCAATCTGGAAACAACCAGTCGTTCTGATCGAGATCTGCTTGTCAGGGTTTATTTCGGCGGAAAAATCACTTCGAGGCTGATTTATTGTTTTGTTTCCCCAAACCGGTTCGACCCCCTCACGGCGGCCGGTTGGTCGAGTAGCCGGTGCATCAGCTGGAGCGTGGCTCATCGCTCCCACAGCAAGGGGCGCGTTGTTTTACTATGGAAATATCAGGTGTTGGAAAGTAACTAAGTATGTTAACAAATGCGAGGTGCTAGTACTTTAATTTCACACCGCTACGGTTCAGAGGTGAATATTGGTTTTTTTTGTGCCATTGGATTTATTTTGAGAGTGTAGTTACTGGTTACTTTATGCAAAATTGGTTATTAACACAAAATATAAACAACAAATAAATTATGATGTATTATTATGGGTAAATATAAAATTTTAGAGCAGGATATAAAATATGTAATTAAATTTAGCCCCATCTTTAACAGGTGCAATAATAAAACAATACTTACACATCAATAATTATAATCCAAAATGTATATATATATATATATTATTCAAGAGGTATTTCTACCTGTGGTACTTTTTGAGTATATTTTGCTGACAAAACTTTTGTACTGTTACATGAGTAGAATTTTGAGCATCAGACTTTTACTGTAACCGAGTTTTTCTATACTGTGGTATTACTACTTGTACTCAAGGAAAGGATCTGAATATTTCTTTCACTACTGGAAATATCTTAAACTTTTATTCATCCATAACTTTGGTATTTGTTAGTTTGAGATAGTAATACTTCCCTTTATACTCTAATATATACTCTGTTTCTTTGACAGATATTATTTCCTTTTGTGTATTTTAACTTGTAGTGAGAAGTGCCCTGACACAAGTTTCATATTTTCTTCATTTTGTTGTTTGTTGTTGGTTTTAGTCACAATATATTGGTGTTATATTTACTAAGTAGCCCAATTATAGGTCATTTTTGTCTTTGTGCCACCATAAAAAATTTTAATAATTTCTATTTAATTTTTCTGAGTCAACATAAACGATTGGATGTAATAGTATTGTTATTATACTAAGACTACTTTGACACATCTTTCTTTATCTTTGCTTTAAGATGTTCCTCGTGGGGCTGACAGGAGGTATTTCCTCAGGGAAAAGCACAGTTTCCTCAATGCTGCGGGAGCTCGGGTGCCCCATTATTGATGCAGATGTTGTGGCCAGAAAAGGTAGATGAATGTCTCTCCCCTGCAAACTATTCAAATTTACACAGTGAATACTAATTCTGTTTAAATATTGTTTAAAAGTGTCATCTGCCCAAACTCTCCTCCAGGTCCTCATAGATAAAGCCTCGTAGATAAACTATCAAATGGAATTTGTGATTCACCCAAAGGTCCAAACTGTGCCTTGTGTAATAATAACATTTTAAATTATTGTTATAGTTGAATGCTGAAATGAACATGAGGAAGTTCGGCCTGAAGGAGGTTCATTAAGACAAATGCTTGGAGTTAGTGCATGAATCATGAAGGCTGTCTCTGTTGATGACTGCAGGGATGATGTTTTTGTTACATGGTGAAGTTTAAAAGGTCACAGAACTAGGTGAAGCGTGCACAGCTGCTGTACGAGGAAATATAAGGATTTTAATTACACTAAGGTGGTTGATGAGTCTTAAAAAATTGTTTTAAATATTTTCCTCTCCACCTTCCCTCCTCCTATATTTCTTTTGTTGGTGTGCTCTGTTTTTTTTTTTTTTACTTATTAGGTAAACTTGTTTTGTTTGTCTATTACTCTATGTACTACAATATTGACTCATTGACCACAAATCATTTTAAAAGACTTAAAATTTGACACATTACTTGGTTAATTAAAACAATCATATAATGGTACAAATATTACTGCTTTTTCTTGAAAACAGTCGTGGAGCCACACACTCCTGCCTACTCTCGTATCGTCTACCATTTCGGGCCAGAGATCCTCCTTGAGAACGGGGAGATCGACAGGCAGAAGCTGGGTCAGCTCATCTTTGCCAATGAGGAAAAAAGGAAGCTGCTGAACTCCATCACCCACCCAGAGATCCATAAAGCAATGCTCAAAGAGATCCTCTTCTACTTTCTCAGAGGTGAGGGAGGGACTGGTTTTGGCTCAGTTATGGTTTGGCATGGGAAAAGGGAGAAGATTGACTTAAACTGAGCTTGCAGGGGACGGATGGACATTAGGTTTGAGGCTGTTTCTGACAAAGCGTTATGAATTGCTCTCCAACAGCCAAAAAGTGAGATCAGTGAGGATATTCCCACCATTTTTTATCAGCTAGAAGGTGAAAGTGACAGATAAAAATAAGATCATTGTTTAACATCTCAAGAGGATGCCTTAAAAAAAAAACTTCACACACACTTCTTTTATGTTCTTAAGATATAATTAACTTGATATTGTTACTGGTATTTTCATAGTGTAGGGGTGTAAATGCGTCGACACTAATTAATTCTATTTCACAATGCACCCCTCTTCTTCCATACCCTAGGGTATCGCTATGTGGTGCTGGATGTGCCTCTTCTCTTTGAAACCAGACGTCTCACTCAGTTTCTGAACCACACTGTAGTGGTTTACTGGTAAGAACTCTGCCTTGTTTTTCTACATTTCCCCCCATTACTTCGAAGTTTTAGTTTTAGACTGTTTGATCGCAGGTTTCGTATTTTAAATCACTGAATAATTTGTGGTTTGTTTTTGACAGACACTGGCCATTAAGCCTAGTTTTGTGAGTTATTGGTTGCCTCTCTCCAGCGCTATCTCTGCCTTATTAGCATGACTCACTGCTTCTGGATTTTTTAACAAGGCACCCTGGCTGCACCATAAATAACCTCCATTGTCTGTTCCTTTTCAGTGACCCTGCCACTCAGCTATCGCGCCTGATGCAGAGGGACGGCCTGACCCAGGAGCAGGCTGAACAGCGTGTGGCTGCACAGATGCCACTCAACGAAAAGCGCGGCTTGGCAAATCATGTTATCGAGAACTCAGGCAGCCGGGAGGATACCCATCGGCAGGTCCTGCGGCTGCACACAAAGCTGGAGGACTCCATGGACTTCCTCTTAGTGAGGGTCATTGCTATTGCTGCCACTGCTGGTCTGAGCGGGATACTGCTCTATGCAGCCAAGATACTTTTGTCCTAACAGAGGAAAGATGAGGGGGTAAAAGGGTTTGGTCCAAAGTGTGGTCAAAGATAAGGATGTGAATTGGAGCAGGCAAAGGGAGGTTGGAAGTGTTGATGGAATTTACTGTGAGGTTAGTTTCACCACACCCACCACTACGGCTCAGCGTTGTGAGGTGCGCTATTGGCAGTTAACATGAAATTACATAATGACATAGCTTGCAATGACAAATGTTGTCTGGTGTGAAGGGTTTCTATGTGCAATTTCTGTGGGTTTTACTGTGAGACACTAAAATATGAATGTGATACTTTACAGGCTCAGTCGCTGCACAAGCTCCCCCACTTAGCTCAGTTATAAGAGCGATGCTCTCAGCAATGACAGCAGATTGGAGCTATAAATTTTGGCTTAAAATCTTAATTTCAATGCAGCAGTCAGCACATAACTACCGTCAGTAGAACCATTAAAAGTGATAGACTGTAGAAACTATGAGATTTTATTTGGTTACACCTTTTACACTGTATAAAGATATTAAAATGAAATAGAAATTTTTGATTTGGGTAATGGCATTGGTTTAAGATAAAACAACAGAAATTAGAGAGAGCAAATGAACAAGTAAAAGGCTATAGTCACTGTGGTTTCTGTAGTTTTCATTTATTCTCACTTCAGTTTTTAGTACAAAATGCCAGTGTTAGTCCCAGTCAAGAATATGTTTTAAATTGAATGGAATACCCTAATAGAAGAAAAAAATGAAGTGCTGAATAGGAATGATCCCATGCTTACAGAATACTGTATGATTGTATGTTAATGACTTGCATAATGAAGTTGTATTACAGAATGTATTTGACAATCCATTTTTAATGGGAACAGTGTGAATTTACACAAATTAACAGACTATATTTATCACTGTATTTTCTTACACTTGAAGCTGTCCTCTGTAAATACTAAGTGTGATTTTTTTTTTTTTTTCAGCGCACTCTCACTTTTAACTAAGATACAACATTTGTAACATTATCTGCTTAACTTAAATATAAATGATCCAACACCACTGTTTTAAAGGAACAACTGTCAGATGACATCATTGTGTCAGCTGGTCAATTAGTTTTGCTTATTGTTTGAGCTTCACTGTGCAGAACACTGATAATGTTTGAAGACTAGAAGACTGTTTTCACCTTAGCCTGGTGAAGAGAGAACGTTTCTCTGTGCTTTAAGCCTGAGTTTATGACCTGGGAACAGCATAATTTTTGTGACATCATGGCTAGTGTGGAAGAAAGTCATGGTCCAGTATTCAGTACACACGAGTGTGATTTGGAAACATAAAAGCTCCTGTTGACGCACGTTGGGAATGGACTTCTCAGTGAAATATGACACCATCCAGTGTCAAGTAGTTTAATTTTTAAAACAATGTTTGCAATACTCAGATACAAAAACGAAAGGAACAGATTTTAAAAACTGTAATTAAGGTAATTTTGTGGGAAAGTCGTATCAGTTTTTTAAAAATTATTATCGTTGGGTTTTAAAATGTATAGAGGACTGGTGGGATCTTTGATCGACTTTGTTCCACTTAGGTGAAGATTTTAGTCAAAAGTAAATTAAGCAATTGAAAGGTAGTCGGTAAATGGGTATTCAACAGATTAAGGATTGGATCTTTATTAAGTTTTTGGATTAAAAACTGATTTTAATCAAAGCAACTCTTGAAAGGTAAGCTGATCTTTATTTGTACAATCGATGCAGTGCCCCCATTTACGCTGCAAATAATGATTATTTCATTACCATTCAATCTGCCGATAAATTTATGGATTAATAGTTGAGTTATTTAGTCTGGGGAAAATACTGTAAAATACCAATTACTTGTACGCCCAGCCCAAAGTAACATCCTCAGATTCTTGTTTTTTATGACCAGCAGTCTGAAAACAAAAGATTTTCTGTTAACAATCATGTAGGACAATGAATAGAATCAAATTCTCACATTTGAGAAGCTCGGACGAGTGTATTTTTGGAAATGTTTCATTGATTAAATTTCAGGGGATCAACTAATTGATTAATTGGCTAATTATTCCAATTCTTCACCAAATGATAATGAATAGAAATGATATTGGCGATATGGAAACCCATAAACGTCCAAGTCTTCAAAGGACGACGAAATTCTTCATGTAATTAGATCTTACATGATAATGTGTTGGTGACAAGACTTCAGGAGAAGATAATAATGAACTTGTATTAATGGTTAGTTGTGATGTCCTTGCTCTTGTCCACATTAGAGCTTAGGCATGAAAATGAAGGCCCACGGGCAGGCGTGGTGACATCATCCTGGCACTGGGGGCCCACTGGCCTGCGTGGCTCACTTGGCTCCATCTAAATCCCTACTGGTCTGCGCTTTGTTTTTATCAAGCCACTGTAGAATTAATGCAAAGTGACTCGGGCTGTGGTGGGTGGGGGGCAGTGAACCAAAGGCTGTGTGGCAACACGTTTGGATACAAATGTAATACACAAAAATCCCCACCACAAACACAATGCAATCTTTTAAACACACGCAAAGAGTACATACAGCCCAATCATCCACATAGTACACACTCTCGCACTGGGCCATAGTCAGTCCGGGATGTCCAATGTTCAGGGCCCTGACAAAGTAAATGCTATTCTTAGGTTGCTTTTTTAAAAACCTGGCTGCACCGTCATCCAGAGGGTAACATGCTTTCCAGAGCAGCCAGCTGTTCGGCAGAGATTTTCAAGCACGCCTTTTTCTCCATCTCTTTCTCAGACAAAGACAGAGGCCAGATGCAGAGCGTGGAAGGAGGACTATATCTGTACCAGCAAGTGTGAATGCTCCAGGCAGGAAAAGGGTG
Source organism: Istiophorus platypterus (assembly GCA_016859345.1). Classification (NCBI taxonomy): domain Eukaryota; kingdom Metazoa; phylum Chordata; class Actinopteri; order Istiophoriformes; family Istiophoridae; genus Istiophorus; species Istiophorus platypterus. Next base: position 11,663,101 of record CM029119.1, read on the forward strand.
GCAAAGACTCAGTCTGAATATAAATTGGGTTTAATTCTGACGGCGTCGGGCTAATAGGTGAAAGTCTTAAGTTGCCTTGTTACAACTTGGAAAAGTGCACGGATGCAGGCACAACCCACCGCTTTTATTGTGTGTTGTGGGTCCTCTCCAGGAGCAGAGCAAACAATTTTCTGATAGCAGGGGGTAAAGACTTCTATAATCTCACCATCATGTTCAGAGAGATGGCCTGAGGCGCCGCAGTGTGTCGACATTTTGGAATCTCCTGTCTGAGTGGTTTTTCATCATTCCCCCCGCCTACTGCCGTAAGGGAAGGTAAAACAGCTTGGGCAAAGGCAAAAAATAAATAAATAGCTTTACACCAAATGAAACCACGACTCTGGAAAACTGCCAGTCGAAACAAACTTTCAGTAACTATTGTTTTAGTCAGTGTTTTGGGTTTCATGTGTGTTGTACTTAAAGTGCAATTTTATTTTTATTTATTTTTTTTGTCACAACACTGAAAATACATGCAGTCCCAGTGGGTTATAAATTTTCAGTTGTGCCATTTCAGTGACTTATCATTTAAAAGAAGACTCGGTTATTGTTTTGAGCATAGACACATATCAGCATTTATATTTGGGTTGGTGGTTTGTGTGTATGTAAAAGCAACAGTGAGGTCCCACAATTTGCTTTGGATCTGAATGTTAAAGGCCCTGCACGCTTAAGTGTAAGCGGAAGTCACGCCACAAATTTCGGATAGTGTCCTGCTTCGTTGCAAGAGTCCAGGGGAGGAGGATATCATTTGAAATTTTCCTTTGGCTAAAGCTCTATATCGTAAACATGGGACTTGGACTAATTTTCATAAATCGTGTGTGTGTGTAAATGTGTGAGACAGAGAGCGAGAGGAAGACTGCAAACACCTATGTGTTAAATTCCTAATGATTTTCCTTTGTCAAATATATATAGATTTGTTGTGAAAAACATTAGTCTCAGTTCCATGAGTGTGATTACCTGGCTTTGTCTCTTTCCTTGAGGATCTACAGGCAGTATGAGCCCAAAAGGTCTTGGGAGAGGGTTCATGTTCCTTGTTAATTTTGTTTTTATGAAAAAGTTGGATCCATGCTTGTACAATGTTAATTCTGGAAATTTGTGAGGAAGCCATTTGGCGGATTCAGGGAGTCTGACAAAACTTTATTCAAAACCCACCATTTATCTTCTTGTGGTTTCCACTGAATTATTAATATTGATATTGATACAGGGCAAGTAATTTTTAACACACTTCATCCTCTATTCAAATGTTTTTTTTTCACCCCAGGATCCAGTGACATAATTTCTACGTCAGCTGACGTTTTTACATTTAAAAGAAAAATTTGACACCATGCTCGTGTGCTTCCTTGCCAAGAGTTAGATGAGACGATCAATATCACTCTCGTGTCTGTACAGTAAATAAGAAGCAACAGCTGGCAGCCAGTTTGCTTAGCAGAGAATAAAGACAGAAATAAGGGTGAGGAAACAGCTTGTGTGGCTCTTTCCAAAGTCGAAGAAATCTGTCTCCAAGCACATCTACGGCTCACCAATAACCTCATCTTATCTTGTTTGTTTATTTCTTGTATCTTGAACCTTAGCAATCACCTAACTCCAACTCCTGAAACTGGTAAACAGTTTACAGGGGAAGGAAATTCACCGAACATGCAGTCTTGCTTAATGGTTTGCCTGAATGGCCTCTTGTTTTGCTTGCCAGCCCAATTAAAATGAAAGGCCAGGGGGTTAGTCAGGGTGGTTGGCAGCATCGTTCGGATCATGGAGCCTGACGTGGTGCCTCCTACCAAAGCCAAGCGAGCAATTTAAACAGACGAGAGGGTTCATCTTGTCAGGACGTTGCCTCTACTGAAATAATTTCTAAGGGCCACTGTTTTTACTGCTGCATTGAACTACATTATATTGCTCTGTGGGACAATACACCAGTAACGGTACAGTGACTGCTCACACCATCTTCATTTGCTACGAAGGCAGATATGCGTGAAGGTTCTCAGTCATCCACATCCATGTATTTCTTGCGCTTTACGAAGGCTAACTGGACTTGCTCGAGGTTCGTGGAGACGTTTCACCAGTCAACAGAAAGCATCTTGAGTCCCGACTGACTGGTGGAGAGTCCCAGGAATTTAACCTCTTGTGGGGCTGTTAGCACCTTGAGAATCGTTGAGGTCACATATGAGTCATTGACCCACCTGGCCATCATGTTAGTCATCAAGGTCGCATGAGTGCGGTGCTAATGGGTGCTAAGCTCCATGCGAGGGGATCTCAAGACTGCGCTGTATAGGGCTGAAAAGTGGTATCGTAGACCACCTCCTCTGTTTATTTATAGTCATTCCAGATTAATGCATTTTTTTGGGTCCTTATTCAAACCTTCTCTGGCCAAAATACGCACATTGCCTTCCCCAAAAATATGTCCCTTGTCCTGCAGGTGTAGGCGGACTACCGAGTCGTGAGCTGAGGAGTTTGCTCTCCTGTGTTGTGCCATGAAGCAGTTGTTCTGAATCCCCAATGTACAGGTCTTTGCTTTCTTTGCTGCGCTGAACTGCATACACTACACCGCTCTACTTATGTTAAGGTGTTTTGTCCTTAGGGTAGAAAAGCTTCTGTCTTAGAGTGTCACAGGGTTTTTCAGATGCTCCCGCCATGAAAGGAATAACAATGTTGTTCAGTTTATCGTCCTTTTCCTCTCTCTCTGCTCTGTATCTTTGCAGTGGACAGCAACATCAAGTTCCCCTGAGAGGATGAAATGACAAAAGCCTCAACATTGAGGTATAAAGATATCCCACATGCAAAAATCCTTATGTACTCTTTGACTCTCAATACCTGCTGGAGTACAAACTGGGGATTTATCGGACCCCCACACCATTGGCCTCAGAATGTGCCCAAAAGGACACAGGGGAAGGATAATGAGTAAAAAACACATCTGGTAAACACTTATAACATGTGGTTACTCAAACTGAGCCTTTGTTAAAACCGCAGAAAGAAACATTTCCTACAGAGGACCACTCCCCTACATGCAGCCTCTGTTCAAAGAGGTGACTTTAGATGTTTTTTGTCATTACACATCACACATGTACCTTAAGAAGATTTGCACGATTAAAAAAATCCTGATTCTATTGTCCACATCATATGGTGCTTAATTTGACCATAAAATGATTGATGATTGATTCAATTACACTTTTTCCGCATTAAAACACTGATCCACATGGATTTTTAATCTTAACCAAAACCCTCTTTGACCATAGCTCAACGTTGCACCAACAACCTTTGCTATCTGGGCTCCTCTATTTCAGAGTCTTTGACTCTCATTCCCTCAAAGTTCAGTCAAGATTTCTTGCTATGGGCCAACACTGCAATTTTGCATGTCAGATTTCACCAAAGTAGAACTTTAAATTAAGATTTGTGTCAAATTTGATGGCAATCCATCTGTTAGCTGTTGAGACATTTCACTCAAAACGAAAACTGGTCAACCTCATAGTGGCACTATAGGAAAAGTCAGGGGATTGCCAAAGTCAGTAAGATTCTAAAATTGTATTGATAATAGTTGTTTCTAACAGTTGTTGAGATATGTGGCAGACGGACTGAAACTCCCGTTTCTAGGGCCATGGCTAAAAAGAAGCTATCGGCAAAGTAGGTGAGCATTTCTTGCACCCACAGTGACAAAAAGTAAGATAAATCCTGGTTGACATTTCTCTAGGTTGACAAAGGTGTCTCTGGGAAATATCCAAAAGAAGCAACAGTGAGTGACTCAAGTTAAAGAGAGATTGGAACTGAAAACATGTTATAACATTTGAAGTACATAACTCTTGAAAGCCTTTATCTCCTGGAATGTTTTGGATGTCAAAAATTTTTAATCTCACGTTGTGCAAGAGGGTGGATTTTTCTTTTGAATCTATATGTAGATATATATTTATAATATTCAACACGAGAATTTGTGAGTTTTTACCTGATGAGGAAACTTCCTGTTGCTGAAAGAATCGACTAAAAGAAAAGAATTTTGATGAAGCACAAATCAACGAAAAAAAAAAGAGCAAAGACAAAAAAACCCACATTGATGTGCCCACTCTCCCTTAGCACAACAAGTCACAAATGCAGCTCGACACCAACGGGTAGAATAAACTGGCCCGAGCAACCGTAACGACTATGGTGTTCTTGAACTCTGGCATCTAGTGTCATGCTGAGGAAAGGGGCACTCGCAGCGTCTCCGTAACCCGCTGTCGGGCTGCATCCACGAGACTGCAGTGAGGTGAAGAGACAGGCAACACGCCAGCGGAGCGTCCCCGGCCACATGACTCAACCTGTCCCTACGCGTTAGCCCCGGCTCAGTCAGGACCATGAGGGAACAAGGCCATTGGTATTGAGTCACTGACACGCTGGACAGTCCCCGGATCAAGCATGATGATGGGGCAAGAGGTGGAGGAAGCATTGCATGTTGTCATGCTTTTATGTCCCCCTGCCACTTACTGTGAAGTCACATCTGTTCACAATATTAGATTTCGACCACAAATTAATGGCCTTTTGGCCATTCATGACAGAGTCGCTGGTCTAATGCTCTAAGGTTGGTACACTGATAAAAAAAAATTTGGTAATACAAAACAGCTTATTAAGTCAGTGTATTTTGTAGCTGTTTTATAACCTTACATAAAAGCTGGTTAAAATTTTTGCCCTGTAACAACTACAGTATGTCTCTATAGCAATTTTTGTCAATTACCACAAATTCTGTTGGGGCAAACTTTCCCAATAACTGCCATGAGCAAAGGGCAAAATCATTTATACTACATCCATTACCATGAGCAAAGGGCAAAATCATTTATACCACACCCATTATTATAAGTCATGGTAGCTATACTGTAGTAAGTCAAAAGAAGATAAGGTCATCGGTTAAATCGCCTGTACAGTGGCCTTATTATTATTCAGTCTCTTATAAGTGTGTTGCTACTGTCCCTTTCTTCAAGCTTCCTATTCAAGCAACGGTAAGTATCCTGTCGTCATAACGGGGACATAACCTCTGTATTTTACAAGTTTTTAAATAAACCCCTCCTTCTGAGTTATGAGAAATTTTCACAAAGGATCATTTGTTACCTTACTGCGCTCCCCCGACTTCTGACTGTGTATGATAACGGCGAAATACATTATACCATAATTACTTAATAGGTTTCACAGAATATCAGTGTTGTAAACACCTTTTCCCCGTAGTTAAGTGCCCCAGGACTGTACCTTGTGCTTACCCAGAATCTACAAAAACACTCGTAGCAATCTGGAAAATCATATCAAATTAGCTCTTAACCATCAGCAGTATAATGTGATGACAGTTGAAAAAAAACAAACAACTAGGCACTGCACTGGGAGTGCTTATCACGAATGCATACAGCATCTCCCCCGTGGCCTTGCTGACTATTCTGCCATAAAGCTGAGAAAGAACTGATAAGAAAGCAGCAGAAACTGATGAGAGCGTTGTTCTTTTCACAATACGAAATTTAAGGTCTCACAAAGATCAGTTGCTACCTGCTTCCTTCTTGTAATCACGTCCTTTATTGTAGTCATGGAGATTCTGCGATACCGTATACCAGCTTGCCGTGTTAAAAGCCCACTCTGCAGTGGCCACGACGGATTTTTTGACAAGGAATAGTCCTTCTGTCAACCTCCCTTCTACAATAATACATAAACATGCTACTATCGACAGTGCGAGTCCACACACAAACAAATGCTTCTGATCCTTTTATTATCATCAGGGAATATTTCAAAGAGGCGCTATAAGTATGCTGCATTTCGGATTGTAGCCTTAGGGATGAGTTCAGCCAGTGGACAGATAACACTTAGTGTTTATTTTCAGAATTCAAGGTGATATACAGAGGCTTGTGGTGACCCTTTTGATAACAGGTCTGAAGAGGACGGCGGAGCAGCTGGCAAGGCTCTGTTCGGTGTCAGTTGTTATTGACAGCCAGACAGTATTGACGAGACACTGATTTTTAGCCACGCTGGTGGCATTGCTCTACGGATGGCGGTCGCTCGGTCGCTCCACTGCTTTGGTGCAGACTGATATACCTCAGCAACTGTTTGATGAATTTCCATGAAATTTTGTGCAGACATTCATGGCCTTCAGGGGATGAAGCCTTTTGACTTTGATAATCCCAAGTCAGACTTTTCACTTATCTCGTGAAACATCTTATTAACTACCAGGGGGATTGGAAAAAAACGTTTGTAAAGACATTTATTTAATTTGTTTAATTGGTTTATCACCAAATACCTGCATAACTAATGAAAGATTTTTCTTCGTCTTAGTGCTTACCCACGTCGAAGGCATTAGAATAATCGAATTAGGATATGTGCAACTATTTGTGCAGCAAATTAAATATTTTTGTAGTCAAAGAAAACATCTTCTTAGGTTCTTAAGTAAAGCAATTTATGCATGTAAGTGTGGGCAGGTTGCTGTATATTTGGTGGGAGGATGTGTACATGCACATGAAAGGCAATTTAGCTCGACAGTTAAAGCGTCTCTCTCTAATTTGGCTCTCCCCTGGTGGGTAAAGTGAAGACGCTCAATATAACAATACGAAGGGCTCATTAACGTCACTTCAGACACTTCAGAGGCGGTACTCCCTCCAAACCTAACATTCTCCTGTCTCATAGATACTAAAGACACATGCATGGACACACTAACATGCACGTGCACTCTGCAGTAGCCTGATAAGCCTCACGCCTCACCAATTGGCCCCTGCAAATGTCAAGCTGAAGCACTCATGGTTTACTGATAGGGAGTGGGTGGGAGTGAATGAATCAAAATTTCCTTCAGTTACGTTTGCAATACGCTGAAGATTAACTAAACTAAAACAGGTCTGCAATAGGGACATAATCTTTCAAATCCCTCTACTAATACATGATGCAAAAGGGTACAGGAGAAAATCTCAAAATATCCCCATGGCCGAGTCCAAGAGATGAAGCTTATGTCAACAAAAAGCGGCTTACAGCGCTTCTCAGAGGAATACTTATCTTTAAACCAGAGACCTGTTAAAGTTTGGGAGGGCAGGAGATGAAATGTGAGTCAAAAAGTTCAAGCGTCACGTACAGTCCGGACGCTGTTTCATCACAAATTAACGCCGGCCCCAGAGTGTCCTGTTGGGTAGGTTGTTCAGCTAAAGTCACCATCAAAACCAGACAACCCCGAGGAGGGTTTTTTGTCGCTTACACAAACACAATAGCTTGAGTGAGGATCACCCAGTTTTGCGGGATGAGGCAAAGACGGTGCCTGCCAAGAGAATTTTTCTGCATTTTCCACAGACAATTTCGGGCATGCCCCTGTTGCCAGTGTGACTCTAGCCTTGATAAATGACTCAAAAAAGGATGCATAGATGGCTTAACAGGGACTTCATTTTTGTCTATACAGTATGATGTAATGATGTAAGTATTATGTACTTATATGATGGCATGACTGAAGTTATCTATCTTCAGGGAAAAAAACTGCCTACCGAGGAATTCAGGTGCATTTTCATACCACTGTCTTCACTCATACATTTTAAAACAGTCAATGCTGTTGGACTGCTGGTTTAAACTTTTAAGATCTCTTTTTGGTCTGTTTTCGCTTCTCCATGCGGACTTGAGGAAAAGTACAGATGTTGCAGACTCTCGGGCATTGTTCACTTTCAGTGGTTTCAGCAGGGAAAGCTGTGTCTCGCAGTCCGGGGGCGTTTTGTCTTTGACATTGTGACATGAAGTCTCTAATTTGACGATGCGCTCATATATCCTGCAAGGAGAAACAGTCTGTGCCAGTGCTCAGCCGCCCCGTGGCTTGAGTGACCTCTGCTTAGGCATGGACCCTTAGTCTTAATTGTGTCTGGAGGAATTCTGCTGTCTTAAGACAAGCTTAAGTTTAGACCAGAGGGTTTCCTGGTCTTTTACCACATAGAGCAAAAAAAAGGCAACAGGATGTCATAACACAGCACGGTGTTGTAATGTAGTCTCATTTTGTCATTTAAAATGCCACATTTAATTGAGCATTTAATGTAGCGTTTGGTTGAGTTGGAAAGGTAACACACTGAGTTTCATAAGCTTCAGTGAATTGTCGACTGTGCATTTTGACATGGTTCCCTAATTCACATTTGACACTTTCAAAACTTTTGTTCTTGAACTCTTAACTTGGTTTTCCAAACTAAGTAAGAGACAGTTACGGACCCTCTGTGGCCCATGTCAAAGGCGAATTATGTCCAAAGAATTTCATAATATCAAAGTGAGCTCTTTAGAATGTACAAAAATATATTGGTTTTTACAGTTTAGGCCTGGAAGCTATTTTCTTGTCTCAGACACTTGTGTCGCAGTCACAGCAGAGCCTAATTTGCCCTGGATTACTTTCCGACACTGATCTAAGCTTTGTCATGATATGTTCTAACACCCGTCCCCTGACTTTCTGCCGCCATATCTCAGCGTCTTCACACTCATTAGGGGAAAAAACACATCTCTCCTTTGATTGTGAAACACAATCATCTCCTGCTTCATTTGGCATTTAATAAAGCTGTGATTTCCTCTCCTTCTCCCTCAGTGATCATCTCAGCATTGATTGCCTCTTGCTGTGACAGCCTGGCCCTCTTGTAAAGGGGCAAATTAAAGGCTGAATTCACTGGAAAATGAGAGATCAAAACAGCTGATCAAGAAATAGAAGAGGTGAGCGACATTAACCAGATAATGTGTGAGGGAATGCAAAAAAAACATTTTTAATGAAAAATTATGGACATTAAAGGTAAAAGCAACAACAATAGATGCTCCTATACACCCAAACTGATTATCTAAATTTTGTTTAAAATCATTCTCTTTATCGTTTGTGGAAACATACAGAACATTTAACAAATGTCGCATGCATAAATCAAATAAATAAATCTTTACAAATAACCACATTAATAACTATTACATAATATAATTGTACAACTATCTAACAATAGCTATATAATTCTAATAGACACACAATATGATGTATGCACAGCGCTGACACTACTTGACTGTGTTCAGACATCAAGATTCAATATCAAATTTACAGTTTATACACTAACAATATGCCGAATATATTGGGCTGATATGACATGATTTTTCAAAATCATCACATTGAGACAGATTACATTTTGTGAAACTCTTTGCCATTTAAAACAATCGTAATCTCATTTCGGCATCCAATATCTTATTTTGACATAAAATCTGTCCTTGGTCTTTGAAGCACAACATCTTATCATACAAACAGCATGAGAAAAAGTAATCTCAACATAAATCTCAACAGCACATTTACAAACACTGCGGTCACCACCGCTGTTGGATTTCCAGACTTTAATATGAAATAACAGCTCAACAGTGGTGGTGAGGCATCAACACTGTCAGAATTGGACTGCACCTCAGCATGATACATGGCAGTGACTGTCACTGTTGTGTCGCTCACGTCCATCTGAATACTGGCATAGGCACCCTGTATACAATAGAACGTATGGATGAGGAGGTAGACAGTTACCAATAGCCACGGATACACAGTCTTAAACACTGTACCAGCCCTGACCTTAAACATCTGTTAAAAACAATCTGCTTGTGGAGCGGTGGCTATGGGCAACGTGAACCTCTTTTGAGAGCCAAGTGAAAGTCAGGAGCTGCATGTCTTCTGGCTGTGACCTTTCACCTCTGAGCCCTTGTCCTGTCCAGTCTTCAGTCGGCATACAGGATGAACCCTGAGAAGGTGCTATATTTGTTGCTGTTGCCCCCATGAGCTTTGCCGCCATCCAGTTTTATGAAAACCTCATCGCCTGCGTCCAAATGAAGGATGACACTGTTGCTGGCGTAGTCATAACTCTGGTCCTGGTCTTGGGCAATGGCACTGGCCCTGACCTGGAATGTGACACAAACACAGACAAGGAGAGATTAAGTGAAAAAAAGGGGAGTGCATAATATTAAGACGACAATAGGGAAGCTGATAATGATACTGAAACAAATTCTCAGTTTGTTCACAAACATTAAGTTACTTGCTGTTTCATCGGCTGACATCTGACCAAGCTTATATGTAAACATGTATGAGTCGACTCTAATTTTAAGGAAAAAATAGTGTGGACAGAAATTGAGAGTTCGACTTTGTGTAAGTGTGTTCCCTGTGGAGAATATCTTGTTTTTCCTCTCATGACTCAACTGAAAGGGTCAGGCTTGAGTCAGTCTGCCTCTGAGGAAGGATGGTAGTGCATCCTATCCCTTTGCCCTATGTTTCTCTCTTAACTCCATGTTTCTCTGGGTGGAGCACTCAAAATGCCATATTTTCCTGAATACAAGTGTCATCGCATCAACACAGACTAATTACTGAGGGTGTTAGATCTGGAGCGTAACACCCAAATCTCTTTTGCATGTTTGTATGAAAAGTGAAACTGGGGGAAAGCTGCAGAACACTTAGCCACAGAGGGAAATATCCCCTTTAGCTAATGAATTATGATCTGGGTTGCCAGGTTGGTTGTTATGTTTCAACTTCAACAGACCAACCATAAACGTGTATGCCCTGCGTCTAGCCAGATTTTGGCGACAGGTTCTAATCTAGAACCAGAACAAAGAGTTCTTATTAGTGTCAATGGAGTATAAAAGTGTATGTCAAGAGGCTGCAGGGTCTGAGAGGAGAGACTGAGCCACAGATGACAGCATGATGATAGACATGAGGACAATGCAGCCTAAAGTCCCTTCCCTCCCTGTGTCCACCCTCATCTCTACTGCAGCAACATGATGTCCACTGCTAACAAATAAACACTGCCTGATAATTTAATTTACAGTAACATGGTTTCCCCCTTTATGTTGTAAATGTGAAAAATTGTCTAACTTGTATCAATAATTTTAACCAGGGATGTGCACAGTGCAGTGTCTTCAGTGGCTTGACTCTACTTTGCCCTCTTTGGCTGAAGTCCCCGCTGGAAAAAACAAATACAAAATAATGATCACATCGTTGTTGTTGCAGCCATTTCTGTTTTTCCTATGATAATTATTATAAAAAAAAGAAAAAGAAAAAGCTCCTGTTTAATGAGCAGCCATGTCATCATCTAATTGTTGGCAGCGTTTGTTTCACTGCACCATTTCCCTCTGCACATTTCTTTTTTTTTTCTGTATGTGTGAATAAAGACAAATTAGCTTGTTAGTCATAAAGGGGGCAATTTAATCAGCAGTGATTTAGTTAAGTTAGTTTGAAGCCAACTTCACACGACTCCTTTGTTTTTAACTGGTCCTCATCAAACAACATGCACCACATAGACACTTAATTTGAGTTTGGTTATGCAGTAAGTGTGTTATAACTGTTAGCATGAGCCTTTTTAATACCTCTTTCATCACTTTTCATTAGATATCTTGGAGCTCATAGTTGCTTAAGAGAATAGGCCGATTGTTGACTTAAAGATGGGACTTCATCTTGGGTGTTGTGCAATATTAACTATAGCAGTTCCTGCTAAAGAGAGCAAACAGAGGCAACAATTAAGAGCTAGGGGAGGCAACTCAAAGAATTCTCCACAAAACAATTATCCCCCAGCTACTGAGTCATTGTCTAGCTGCAGTTCTTACGCACTGTGTCTCTATTCTTTTCCTTTTTTAAGACCGTAAATATAATATTCTGTCTATTCAAACATAAATTCACCTAAAATATTGCCCTTGAAAAAAATGTATTAGATGTTTATATGTTTTTAAACAATTTAAGTGGAAAATTGTATTCTTTGGGGTGAAAAGTGAAGTATGTGTGTTAAGTGAGACTATTTCATATAATGTAAGATGCAAATATCAGGATGAGGGAGGGGTAAGGGTGGGGGTTGCTCTCTATTAATTGAGCCACTGCCCCTTAAAATGTCTGTGCACATCTTTGCTTATAACTCTTATTTACAAAAATGCAAGGCACTGAAATTAAATGAGCAATAAAAAGATGAAGAGGGGTTAACATGCATACAACAATATTCAATACAGTCCCATCAGTATGATGACATGGCAATGACTACTACGTTTGTGAAACTTAACCTTGTTTTCTGGGTCTCTGAGATGTTTTTAGGATGCGGCAATATGATCTTGCATTTTGACACCTCAAGTATGATATAAATATTACATATAAAAGACAGCCAAGTGTGTTTAGTGTGGTGAATCTTGAAAATATTGAAAGAATAAAGCGTAAAGACTTTGGCCACAGAGTTGAACCTACAGTTCTATGGAACAATCTTAACAACAAAAAAAAAGATCTCTATTATTTTCACAAATATGCCATTTACACTGTGGCTATTGTACTGGATTGCATTATCATGTACAGGTGTTTGGGTTAGGCTGAGATGTTTTGCAGGAAAATGTCAAGGCTCAGATTTACATGGTGTTTGATCAGTGTCATCGCTTGGGGCTTTAAAGACATTACAAAATTATCCACAAATATAGCAAATATCATGATCCGATATTGAAGCCTGACAGGCAGTCTGATAGCACATACTAGCTCATCATGCTTCCATGAAGTTCGTTGTATTTCAAAGGGCACCGGCTTTGAACTAGCCTCTACCCCAGGCTGTGTTTTGATGTGTGCAGAGCTGAGATAGCACCGCACTCCTTCCACTCATTTCAACGTGTACATCATTTGATGTGTAATATGCACAGATACACAATCTGGCAGCGTGCCACTGTGCATTGTTATTATACTTGACTATAACACCACACCAAGTCAGACCTAAAATCACCTCACACATGAATGCATGACTACTCAATTCAGACTGCCAGCACACTGGTTACACTGTTCCCTGAGCATTTTGATGCGGGTTTATCCCAGTGTATGATCCCGAGTTCAAAACTCATAATGTCAGCAAACAGATCATTTTGTACTATTTGTATTTTGAGAAACTCAGCTTTTTTCCCCCATTTTTAAATTTCAACATTAAATCATTAAACATCAGAAATGGTTATGAGAAAAATGTCTGAAGAGTTCAAAGTGTTACCCACCAGTCCATTCTTGATCAGGTCAGCCCACATGCTGGTGCCATCTCCCCCCCTCATCAGCACATTGTAGATGAAAAAGTAGGTGCCAGGGATCTTACAGGTAAACTTGCCTGTTGCGCCCTCATAGTTGCCTCCAATATTAGTCACCACATCATCAAACCGCAGAATATCGTAACCTTCTTGAGGGTTTCGTAGTCCGGCATAAAATGCTACCCGGGGCGATGTATTGTAGGTGGTTGTGCTAACTGCCCCTTTACCCCCTAAACCTAATATCCCTGTCCGTACTATGTCCACACCATCTCCCGGTGGTCCCTTAGGTCCTGGCGGGCCTGGCTCTCCAGGTGGTCCCGGGGGTCCAGGCTTGCCAGGACGTCCTGGTCTGCCTTGTGGGCCATGAGCACTGTACGTCGGCAGCGGTGGGCCAATGCTGTGGTCACTCAGATCTGCCTCGTCGTCCACCTGTAGGCCTGCGGTTGCCGTATCTGTACCCATGTGCACACCTGAGCCCGTCGCGCCCGTGCTGGTGAAGGGGTCACAAACCATGCGGCAGGTACCCAGCATCTCATAGTGGCTCGCGGTGTCATCTGTGCCACCTGTACCAACGGAGCTGACCAGCACAGGAATGAGGACAACCAGAACCAGGACCAGCATGACCCCAACAGCAGCTGCCACCAGGGTCTTCCGCCCGATGCTCAGCCGGGGAAGGGGCTGCGCTGCCAGCGTGGAACTCTCCGGGGTGGAAATGGTGACTGCGGGGAGTGCGTCCACCTGGCAAAACGCTGAGTCGATGAGGATCTCCGGTGGTGGAGATGGTGCCCAGGGAGAGCTGGTACGAGTCTGTGAGTGAGTGACAGAGCTGTGTAGGAGTAAAAGAGGGGGAGTGGAGCAAGGGACCGAAGTCATCGAAAGGAGAGAGAGATTGAGAGAGTGAGGAGAGAGAGTAAGAGGAGAGGAGGAGGGAGAGGGTGAGACAGCTTGAGAGAAAAAAAAAAAAGAAAAGAAGCAAGGGGAGGAGAGAGTGAGCAACATACACTCACTAACCATCTGAGTCAGGGATGAGGAGGGAACTTTCCTAGTCGCAGATGTGAATAGCCAGAGAAGATCTAAAGAAGGAGTGTGATATGTAGATCATAGAGAATTAGCACATAATCAATAATTCATGTAAATTGGATGATGAAAATAGAGATGGAGAAAAAGGCTTCAGTGATATTGTTTGGGTGAGAAGGATTCAAATTTTTGGAAAAACCTTTTATGAATTATGAAATACAATATGAAATACAATACTCCATTCTTGTGGCCATAGTCAGCAGGCACATGTGTGTGTGTGTGTGTGTGTGTGTGTGTGTGTGTGTGTGTGTGTGTGTGTGTGTTGGTGGGAGCTCTTGCATGCTGGAAGGATTCCAGTCATCTGTGGTTAGTCGAGCTATGATCTATCACAAAATAGGAAAACTTTTATAGGTGCAGTTCAGAATTTGTAAGTAATATGCTGTTTTACCAAAACATTGGTCTTATGATTCCTATTGGTTATGATAGAAATTAACACACTAGATTAATCCATGAGACCTGCGGTTCATGGTCCAGCAATGAAACAAATTGTTACATCCCTTCTGAAATCAAACGTGATCTCTGCCTCTGTGATTTTGCCACAATTTCCTTATTCAACACTGATCCACAACAGACCTTTTTCACAGCCTTTTGGCTTGTTACAGTGGCAAGAAACACAGTTGCATTAAATAATATCATAGCCATGCAGAGCAGTATTAATTGATTTATTGGCCGCTTGGGGCAGCAGAACAAGCTGTAAACACAACATTAAGGTATTATCACCTTATAAAGTTGATATGGCAAACATGAACGTCCAGCAGACAAGGAGCAACGTTTAACATTCATCTGGAGTCATGTTTCCCTCCATGCAAAAAATAGAAATTGAACCCTGGCTCTCCCTTCAGCTCTGGTCTGGTCTCCACCTAATACTGACCAACTCTGTCTCTTGAGCTGCTACATGCTACATGTACGATCACAATCTTGACAATGACTCTGTCTGTTTTCCATTTGGTGCTGGACAGGTATTATTTTACGGGCTCTAAAACCAAAACAATGATCTAAAAGACGCTAAATCATTCTGTTTGGCCGTGGGTACCTGCAGTGACGGGGTGATAATTTCATGTGGGTTCGTCAATACGAGCCACGCCTTAATAATACACACAGTCATTTTGCCTATTGTGAGTGAAATAATTACATTACTCGAAAAAGTCACAATATGATATGACCGTGAGCCTTGGGTCACGAGAAGATGGCCTTGGAACTGCCACAACTCAACAGAATGCAGCTGCTCTAACTATCATTACATCACATGTGTGCTTTTCCTACGATGACATGTCAAAATGTCAGCTATTAACAGCACTGATTAAATTATCACCAGCAACAACATTTGCAGCAGAAGCAGAAGTTTCAAAATAATGTGTAAAGGTTATAAATACACACAGGCACAAGATTAGTTGAGGCACGCGTATTATTGTAGATTGTATCTGTTGCAGATTTTTTTTTTTTTTTTTTGGTCTAAATAGTGTGAAGCCTACAAGCTACAGTAGCTCAGGTAGACCATTGGAGTCGACATGGCAGCCTAAAACCTTCCAAATTTTTAGCAGCGAGGCAGGACCTGTAAGCTCTCATTGGCCTGCCGACGGCTATGCTCCTGCAGTTAACCCTGCTGCAACATGTTATGCAGCCGCTGCTGCTCTGGTAGTATTCGATTAGCAAGCTGAGAAATATTTTTTTGCTGAGACACGCCTACAGCTCTGGACCAAGAGACTTGTCCTCTGAGATGCCAAAGACCCCTGCTTCCTTTCACCGGTTAAGGTTTCGTATTTGTTGCTCAAGCCAACGTGAATGTTGTGGGTGCGTGTCTTGGCTCTGCTTAGTCCATGTTGGTGTGCTCAGCAGTATGTGTATGTTATGTGGCTGCCAAGGTTGCTGGCTGTTGTTGCTGCTGGATTGTTCTTCCCCTGATCTGCTTATAAGATGGACTCCTGCTGGTTAGTCATTTCTGCTCCATTGCCACATTCATGAAACTATGAGCAATATTATAATATTATGTAGCTTTCATGCCTTTTTTTTCTGGAAGGCTTTGAAATATAAAAACTTGTGTTTGAGTAATATGAGTGTTAGATAGGATTTGCAGCAATTGTAGTTTGATGCTTCTGGGGATTTCCTTATCCAGTATGTTCATTTAAAACTATTAGCCCACTAGACGGTAATATTTTTTGGCTAGAATAGAATAATAGCATTGTCTTGCACGCAGTCCATTTACATAAAAAAAATTTTCCCCTGTAATATTGGCTGCATAGGAAGTTTAACACAGATTTGTCACACACAAGATACGTAGACACATTTGCATTTTCTTCAAACATTTAAATGTTTGTTGAAAGACAATTATACAACTAAAAAGTAAAAGTGGATGGTATGGATAAAATCTTGTATCCAAGTATATATACTGCAATTTTATATAGGCCTATTGTTGCTGGAAACCCTTTTATGAAACTGTTTGGATAAATAACAACTGATTTAAGTGATTTTAAACAATAATAAAGGTTAATTATCACATAGAGGCAAATATAAAATATATTAAACTCTAAAATTATCCTAAGAACATGACAACCCTGCACTGCAGAGTATTGGATGTATGTCAGCTTGCTTTACTATTCTAATCTAATATCCCAGTTACATAGAACTGCTGTGCTCAAGTTCAACTGATTATTTTCTGTTACACACTACTGCACTCACAGCCAACCTCTAGCTAATTACTTACTCTAGTGTTTATTAATGCTGCAGTATAATCTTACATAAGCAATGCTTGTCTACTCAAAACCATACATTTTTGTGAGTTTAACATGCTCCATAGCTGATGTGTATTAGTGTGCTTATGTATATCAGGTGGATTGTAGGTTTCCATATAACAGTCTAAATTTTTAAGATGGTCCATCCTCCACAGTAGTTAGAGATATTTAAAAAAAAAAAATAGCCTCATGGCGGCTGGTGCCCTCATATAGTAGATTACATAATAGCTGGTGCTTGTATCTAATAGAGTTTAGATGTTCAGTAGCCTATGATTGTGGGAGGTGATGATTACAAAGGAATAACACTAATGTTAAATCAGTTCAGTACATAATGTAATGTAATGTAATTACTGAAATGCTGAAATACAAAAAAAGCTTTAATAAACGATGCAAAAGACAAATTTCAAGAATAAAAAATCAAAACAACAGCATACTAGAGCTTAATGTTTTGTTTTTATAATGGCATTGTGTAGCTAATGAGGCAATGAACATAGTGCCTGCATTTAATGCACTATAATATGTTCATCTGTTAGTTATACACAGAGCACCTTGTACATTTTCTCTCAGAAGATAACCACCTTCCTACCAGTTAACAGAACAAAGCACAAACCAAACCAAGTCACACTGAAGACAGCTGCAAACACGTGACTAAAGTAGGACTGAAAAGGTTGGAGTCATCCAGTGATATTAGGTTTTCACGAGAGTATAATGAGCAGAGAGGGGTTTTGTGAATCCTCTCCACACGTTTGATGCTGCTGTTGTCATAGGACATGACAATGGTACTGAGTCAGACACCGCGAGCAGTGCTTTCTTGCTGATTCGCTCCATCTGATGGCACAGTAAATCAGAGAGATTACCACATAGTTAGCATGACGGAGAAGTTTCTAATCTTCTTTAATCTTTAATCATCAAAAACATTCTACATTTCAGGTATATCATATATGAATTCTTGAGAAATTATATCATTATTAAAAACTCTAAAAAGGCAAAGAAAAAAAAGAATAATTAACTGGATAAAATCAATCAGGTCAAAGCATTTATCAAAATTAATATCACTCTCATATACTATAGAAACCTGCAAATTCCAACACTTTTGTATCTGAAACTTTAACATATATCACCCATTTCTATAAAGTGCTGGTCAAAGACTTCCCTATTTGCAAACTTTTGTGCCCTCATGTGGTCTTTTAACATATTACAAAATATCTTACCTCCACACACTGCATTCACTCTCCTGCTCTTATTCTTCCATCTTTGTTATAAGTTTAGATTCACAGCTGTGCAGCAAAGCTAAACACAATTTCAACTGTGGTTGAAAGATGAAATACTGTACACAAGAGTTACATCAAAGATATATACTGTATATATATACTAAAGGTATCACAATTCATCATGAGGGGGATTTTGATGTGTATAACAGATTTTAAGGATAGTCCAACCGATAGAGACATTTTTCTCAAAACCACAAGAGTCAACCTCATGGTGGTGCCGGAGACAACGTGAGCAGATCAGCATAGCCAGTAGGATACATCATCTAGAAATCGTGAATGTTTTCAAAAATGATGTGCTAATGATCAACTACTCATATGCAGAGGCAGTGCAATACAACTTATCATGTCACCTTAACAGGCCAACTAGAGGATAACAAATTCATTCTGGTACCTTAAAGTCATGTATGAGCAGCATGAATTGATACAATAAATACGTATAATTCAGCCATACAGAAACTAACTTCAGTTTTTAGGAGAGGTTTTTCGATCATGCTTTTGTTTTTTAAAATCATGACTGTTTCGATGTTAAGTCACACTATTCAGTCTATACTTTCATAAAATAAAACTTTGCACAGGGTCAGGTCTTTCAAGGCTGATGTACCATTGGCTGCAGCCCAATCAGTGATGTCCCTACCGGGGTTCTCCATCTACTGTTAAATGAAATACACCTGCACTGATATTACTGCTTTGAGTTGAGCCAGAGAGGCAATTCTGTTCAAAGCCAACTTCTTACAGCTCCAGTGTACCAGCAACTTGTGCCCTCTACAATTCTGTTCATTTTCAAGTGACTTTTAACCAAAAATAACTGGAGTAAAGCACTAAAACGAATAAACAACTTGTGTAGCACTTATTGTTTTCATATTCCCCTTGCACAGGCTGCATTTACTTCTTCTAACCAGAGGATGGAGCCAACTACTCACTGTTGTAGAGATTTTTTTTTTAAAAAGAAAACTAAAGAAAGTAAAAGCAGTCGGCCTCCAACAATTCAGTCGGGATGAGGAACCTTATACTGAAATGAGAAGAATTATGTCCACAGATAGTCATAGTGAATAACAGATACAACTCTTTCATTTGTGATTTCCTTTAATAGAAGCATAGAAACAAACAAAATTTTCTATTTCTGCGTATTTTGTGCACTACAAATCTAAGCTTTGTGGTGCTGAGTGCACACACTGTTTGCACCTACATGCAGCAGCAGGAACCTGTCAAGTCATCTTATCAGTTGGGGAGTAGAACAGAACCGAAAGTGTAGACCACCCATCTTGAGCAGCCTTGCTCAATCTCCAGCATGGGCAGAGGGCACGGCCTTGTCAGTAACCTGAGAAGGAAGGAAACGACAGGCCATCTTTGATGTCTATATTCAGGATAAACACTCCTAAATCCTCCATTTATAAGATTTTTGGGATATGCAGGGTGAAAAATATCTGAGACTAGTGTCTGCTGATTCCTTTTTTTGTTTAGGTAAAAATAGAATACACATAAAATTATATATTCTTGAAGTAAGAAATTACATGTTGTACGAGTTTTGCCTTCTTAGCCACATTTACATTACAGAATAGTAAACTGCTAACTAAATTAGGTGTCTGTGGTGAAAATATCTCATAGTCAAACACAAATTCAAGATAATTGTGAAATCCAGAGCTGCTCAGTGTGATTATCTTTCAGTGACATTTGGTATAATGACCCCTTATATAAAAGGAAGGAATATCAGCCTGTATGTTTACAGAAGAGCTCAAACGAAGTAACTTCCTTGATTCTTTCATTTTAGACTCTTCCTTTTTAGGCAATGGGCTGCTGCCTTCCAGCCCCTCTTGGGATTCTGTGGGAATTCCTTGGCTGGTTTGTCTGGCAGTTGGTTCTCAATCCTCAAATATTGTTATTTCAGGGTGTAAGGAGAAGGAATTGGAAAAATGTGCTACGTTAGGTTGGATGCTCTTTGACAAAGCTTTGTCCTGGGTTTGTAAACAACTGTATGTGGTTGGTGTTACCTATAATAAGATGCAAAGTAATTCAGTAATTTATTTTGGACCATTGTTTTTGGCAAGAAAACAACACAGGACGACCACACTGCTGACTAAAAACAACAAGTGTCAACCTCATGGTGGTGCTGGAGACAATGTGAGCGGCTCATCGTAGCCACTAGGATGCATCATCTGGGAACCATGAAGGCGTTTACAACGTGAATGATCAGATACTCGTGTGAGAAATCATAAGAGGTTTTGCCACACCCCTTCGAAGGAGGTAAATACACAGATTGTAGATTTGCTATGACTTGTCAGGAAGTCTGTCTACTGAACTGCAGGTCAGAGTGAGGACAGGGGTTTAGCCTGTCTTAAAAGGCAAGCCCTAATAAAACCTTTGGTTCTATTAGGACTTGCCTTTGGATTGTGATATGTGGATTGGAGGGATTAAAGGATCCTCTCCAAGCAGCATCAGAAACTGGCCTCCATATGCATGCAGTATTGTGCATCATGATGAAAGGTGTCCAGCAGCAGTGCACTACAACTCATCATGGCACCTTTCAGGAGATGCAGAGTGAAAATATATTTAATAATATTTGCAAACAACTGCATGTGGTTGGTGTTACCTATAATAATTGGTAAAGTAATTCAGTCATTAATTTTGGATCATTGCAATTGGCAAAACTACACCAGAAGACATGTGCACTGCTGTGATGTTTTACTGATGCTCACACGTCCTGTTTTTTTTTATAATTCCACCCAAACTGAGAAACATGTTCATGCGCACTCAGCTCTCAGTTTCTTAGGAAAACCTAAGTGAAAACAGTGCAGTCCAATACAGCAGTCCTCCAGTGAACCCCACCTTCACAAAGGCTATAAAGTCCTTATTGTTAAAATTGTGTCAAAGAGGTGTTGATTCAGCTGTATGACCATTCCGGAGAATTCAGCCCGTGGGGCCATTGAACATGCATTGCGTCACGTCGACGGATGCTCCCATTATTTTGTCACCTCCATTCAGATCGATGAGAGCAGGCCACACGACAAAAACACACACACACACACACACCTCTTTGTATTATGCAGCACAGTTCATCAGCACAAAGAACTGTCTCCCCTGTAAAGGATCATAGGGTCAAATCCACACTTCTTTAACACAGTTTCAACATAAACTGGAGATTACAAACTTAATGAAAGTAGGATTTATTGCAGGAATGCTGTATTGGACCACACCAGTTTTAGTTAGGTGTTTCTAACAGACCAACAACTGATTGTAGGCCGTTAATATATTATTCCACGGTGAGCAGATCACCAAAGGAGCCATGGAAAGACATTTCCTCTTCTCATCCTTATTCTTTTGTTTTAAAAGATGGGTTTTAAAGTGATCAGACTGAAGTTTATCTAGTGATTGCTTTTCCAGAGGGGTCTGAAACCTGCTCTCCCACCAATCCCAGCTGCAAGGGTTTTTTTTTTGTGCACTGAAGGTGCAAAAAGGAGCTGCTGTGCAATTTACAGCTGCTGGAATCTGCCGCTCGCAGACAGCGGACGCATATTTCCCTTTTTAGGGCATGAGAATCTATTACGTAATTTTCGGGAGCGCTCGGATTTCTGGCAAAACTTCGCCCGAGTCGGGAAGCGGGGGGGGGGGGGGGGAGAGCGACGTCCCGCTCGGCCAATCGCGTTCCCCGGGGGTCGCGGCTTCCCGGCTCCCGATTGGTCCGGAGGTGGGCGGGACGAGGCGCGTCGACGCGTTTAGGGTTGGTCGCTCTCGTCGGCCCCGGACGGGAGGTGCTTTTGACGGCGGCGGTTGTAGTCCGAGCACCGGAGGGCGAAACTGTCCTGGGGAGGAAGGGGGAAAGAAAAAGAAAAAAGAAAAGCCAACGGGATAGTTTTTTTAAAAAGACTTTTGTGGTGCTTTCTTTTCCCTTCTTCTTCTCGGATCGAGATCTGAAGTTGCAACCATGCCGGTTTTCCACACGAAGACGATAGAAAGTATCCTGGAGCCGGTGGCTCAGCAGATCTCCCATCTGGTGATAATGCACGAAGAAGGCGAAGTTGACGGGAAAGCTATTCCGGATCTGTCGGCGCCGGTTGCCGCCGTGCAGGCGGCCGTTAGCAACCTCGTTCGGGTGAGTTAACTTTTTTATTTATGTTGTTGTTGTTGTTTTTGTTTTTGTTTTTTTGGCCCTTTTGATAAAAATGTCGTTCTCGGTAAAGTCCCGCTTCGGACCGGGTTACCTGTCGCTCTTTGTCCCGCACCTCGAATGAACTTTACTCGGGGAGCGTCCTAAGGCGACGCTCGCCGGAATTCTGAGTTTAGCTAGCTGTGTGTTTTTATTTATTTATTCATTCATTTTATTTCAGAGGAGATTTATGCGCGATATCAAAGTTACCAGAAGTTTTGCTTGACTCGGGGCAAAGGGCAGTTACGCCCTTTTTTTTTCCCCCCCTTGAAAATATGTCCTGCCTCCTCCGTAGCCGACTGCCATACCCCGACGTAGGCACCGCCGCTAATAGGTGGGAGCCAGGTACTGGGCAGGCTACAGTGAATTGAAAATTACAAGAGAACCACACTAATTCTCCGCGAATAAACCAGTGAGTCAGAGTGTCAGTGATCTATAAATACAGAAAATGTTCACTAAACCGTGGAACTGCGGGGGAAGTTTCATCACCCTGCATATGACTTGGGTGCGAAACTTCCTGACAGTTGGAAAAAAAAAATGATTGACCATCGACACAAAGTGAGGTGATGGATATTATTATATATTATACGTCAGCTATCGTCAGTGCTCTGCTGATGTGATGAAATAACATTAGATGGGACCAGAAAGCACCAATGGCTACTCACCCATTCATGTGTCAAAACAGGTCTTTTGCATGCACATCTGGTTTTGCACTCTCCGCTCTACGCAACAGCTTATATGACCTGACCAGAAACGTTGGCTATATCCTTTCTGCAAAAAGAAAAACATTTTTTACTTTGGTCTCACACTGTATTTTGAAATTGTGAACCCAAATATATGATAATATGACAGCCATATTGCCGTCTGCAGTAGGTATCATAGCCTTGTACGTAGAACTATAACATCTCGCTCATCAAAAATGTTTTACCGTTTTTGATATGCTAAGAGGGAAAAAAATCTGATTGTGGGAAATGTTGAGGAACCACAGACTTTCCATCAAAAACGAACATAATGAACATTAAAAAAAAAAAATCTTATATTTTTACCTGTAGTGCAGCATATTGAAACATTTAACCACAATTTAACCACCAAGTCTTTGAGAAAACCTGCAAACAAAAGCTGAACCAAAAAAAAAATTATATGGCAAGTTCTCATTTATTATCATATGTAGTTCGGTGCCTGTGATGTTTTTCTACCTACACAGAGCAATGAAAATGCTTTTTGGGGCTATTATTTACGCATTTGGAGACTATCTTTCACTTTCGCGCACCCCCTTAACATAAGATGAAGATGTGGTTTCAGGTATTTTTAGAATCAAAAATGACTTAACCACAATGGTGTTCCTGTGAGCCATATTTTAACAATCGTGACACAACACGCTAATGTCGTTTCCTAAAAATTTAGCCTACAACACAAATCAGTACACAGCAAGTTTCCCTCAAATGCAACAAGGAGATAATGAGAGCCTGTCGGATATTGTGGCATGTAAGGAAAGGAAGCGATAGAGGCTATATTAAGGCAGGCTTGGTTCTTGTGTTGTTCTCTCTGTCAGCCTGGTGAAGCACACCCTGGCAGTTGTTGGGCGATAAATTTGGACAATTGCTCTGGCGTCTCCTGTCAGCAAAGGAGTGTTTCATTTAGAAGGATTGCTTACCATTGGCCCCACAATTTATTTAGTAGGTTTTATGGTCCAGAACCATCTTGTTCCAGTTCACTTCATTCTGTGCCTTTGTTTTCCTCAATGCCCACTATGAAACTGTAGGTCTATACTCCATTGTGTGCATTATTTGTGTTCTACAGTAACTAGACTTTCTTTGTTTGAGGGACATTATAGAAAGGTGTTTTCCAGGTGTATTTTGTTTATGTTTAACTTCAAATGTTGGCAGAGGGGGCCTGTCTACCTAATCATACCAGAGTGATGTCAGTGTTTGGATAACAGTTCATAAATACTGTCATGAACAATTTTGGTTACACATAGTAAAAAGTTTGAAGAGAACCTATGGTAATAATTTCTTACCCAATCAATGTTTTTGTTTTTGTCATCAGATAGAACTCCAAGAGATATGCATGTAGAATTGAAGTTTTTTTTTTTTTAAAGGGGTCATGAGGTTGGTATACATACCTATTTAGGTGTACATGTCAAGCATTGCAGTGCAGCTCAAAGTTATGCTAATAGTTATTTTATGGACCATGAATTGAAAGGTGTTTTGATGAACCCACAGAGAATTAACAGCTAACTTCGCAGCTCTAGTAAGGTTTTTAGTCTCTTTCAGCTTATTTTTTTGGATGAACATTTATAGTGTATACAGTCCAGTTAAACCCCTAATTAAGCTGTTTTCAACAAAAAGCTAAAATAAAACCGGTAGTACCGGTAACTAGGCAGTAGAGTAAGTAGAATATATATAGCAACTGACAGCCAGATATCAAACCAGAGCTCAAAGGAGAGTGGCTATTGGACTTGCATTCATCAAGTGGAATTGTGACTCAAAATAAATGCTAATGTTGCCAGATTTGTAAATAGGCAAATGTTAGCCAGCACATTAGATGCCACATTAAAAGATAATAATATGTCAGGGCTGGATGTCTGTCACCATGTTGTAAAGATCTTTTGCCCCCAAGTGGCTATAAAATCAATTAATATAGCTTTTAATATAGGAACATTACATCGACTCAGATGAATTTATCATGAACGCTTTGCTTGTCAGCATGTCCTGACACATGAAAATGTCCTGCACAGCCTCTTGACATTCTGAATTACGATCAGATGTTTCCAACAGTGGCATGACGGACTGGACAGGCCTGTAATTATTTCCAGTTGCTGTAGCAACAGTACAACATGGCTAGCATTATGAGTTCATTGAAGTCAAGGATCAGATGTAATTTCTTCTGGTTTCAGTCCCACCAGTTGCATGGGTCATACACTGCAAATCTCAAACGAATGAACAATGGAGAGTAAAATACTGTCGAGGAAATGATCATCCTTTGAAGGGAAAGAGATTAGGCTGTCTAATTTCATTTCTCCTGACGTTGTCAGGGCGGGGCTGTGTCCAAGAAAAGCCATTTACCTCATTGTCTGTGTGGTCCAGAAACCCACATGTTCCACAGACTCCCTCTGCCATGAATTTTGTTCAAAATCTCTCAAGCCAGAGGGTTAAACTTTTTATCAACTCGGAGTTGGATAATCTGAAAATCTGACTGAAAGTGGGTCAAAAAATTATTGTTCCATTCAGACTTCATATGGTTGCGTCAGGTTTCTTTCCATTGCCAAAGAAAGAAAAGGACAAAGAGCTTTCAGGATGCTCTTGGATGCGTAGGCCTGTCTGAGGAGATCTGGTAAAGTCACCGTAATAAATGTGTAGACCTTTAAATTATTAATCTGAAAGAGCCTGATCTAATTATTCCAGATGCATGGAGATGAAAGTGCAGCCCTCTTAAACTGACCCAGTGTTTTAAGTATAGCATGGACACAAAACAATGTGAGTCAAATATGTTCAGTCTAATTGAAACCCTTCACAAGTGATCAGCATCTTTAACTTCAATGTTTTCAGACCTCAATTAAAGATGAATGTGAGGAATGTGAAGAATTCCCAGCAGGCAGGAATTCATCCTGCCACAGAGGGGGGTGGGGTTGGGGACTGAGTTGATCCTTTGAATAAAAATATTGAGTTAGATTATCAATCAACAAGTCCTCATGGAGAAAAGCCTGTCATCTCATGACAGTTCATGTCAGCCTTATCCCTGTCTGTGATCTGTCTTTTACTAATTGTGCAGTTTTAAGATGTTAAATGCCTTAACCTACAGGGTTATGGGTTGATTGTGTATTTGGAAACAGTGTTGTGTTCAATACTTGTGCAATAAGCAAGCCTAGTGCAACAATGGCATTGAATCACAGCAATTACTAAATTAGTTGCAGGGCTCAAAACTTGCTGAGCTGTATACAAAGAACTAACTCCAATGTTTCTTCTGTAATGGTACGCAGCTGTGGTGCTTGAGGGATTGTTCTAGTTTTGTCTCATTGATCTCAGGCTTAAATTTCAAGTTTAGAGCATGGTGCTAAAAAAGAATTATAGTGAAACCATTACATGTTAAGATTAGGAGTTGATTATCTTTTCTGTGTACATCTAAGCTAGATAAATATACAAGTGTTTATATTGTATATTAAGTTATTCTGTGTTCAGGTGTTTTCCAAAAGGTGTAAATGGAAGAACAACATGCATGTTTTTGTCAGCAGTCATTCTTTTGAAATGCCTATACAGCTCCTTTTTATTTCAGGCCTGTTGTAATTCATTATTTTTATAGCCTTTTTTATAGGCATTGGATAAAGAAGAAATGATGTAGAAGAAGTGTTGTAGATTCCTGGAACGGATAAAGTCCTGTGTTTGTCTTCCAGCTAGCACGGATTGCAAGGCTCACATGACTTTGAGAGATGCTTCTATGCGCAGAAAAATTGAGTAATTGTAGTGTTGCTGAGATTACATAATATCACTTTTTGCACTGCTGCCAAAAACTAAAACAATTGCTTGAAATTGGGCTCAACAGCAGTCTTTGAGTAGTGTGGAGGTATAACTTATTGCATTGCAGACATTGTTCAGGACACAGCAGCGCCACTTGGAAGTTTTCAACAATTTCTTTAAACTTGAAGAGAAACACAACAAAAAGAAGCAATTTTAGAGTTTTCAAATACTAAACTTTGATCAGGTCAGTATTTGATATATAGTGATTTTATCACCTACCTCTTCAATCCTTTACATATGAGAGGTAAATGTGTTAATCAACTAAAGGCAAACTTAAAGGCAAACAGAAGACGCTTCCTACTACCCTTTGCACCATCTTCCTGCAATTTGTCAAGGGAAATCTTGACACACTGCTCACCATTTGATTCTGCCATCTTGGTAACACTACAAAGAAAGGAATTACTTATGCGGTTTCCAGTGAAAAGAGAGAATCCAAATCACAAAAAATGCACTGTTGTGCTATGCATTCCTACTACATCTGAAGACTATTGTTTTCATCAGTTTGATGAAACTTGATCAGGCTAGGAGCTTGTAAAAAGAGTGTTGAAATGAATGATGAAGGAAATGCAGGAAGCCAAGTCAGGAAGACCCAGCAGCTGTCGGCCCCTCTCAGGAAAAGAAGTGTGAGCCAGTGAAGGGAAACCCCTCTCACTCAGCAGTGAGATGCTTATGGCTGCAGACCATGACGGAGAATTCAGTGCATAGCTTTTACTTTACTTACTTTACTTTTTTACTTTACTTTTACTTTAAAAGATGCCAGTGCTCCAAGCCAGCAAACTGCCTAGCATCCTCCTGCAGCATTTAGAGGCACAAGTCTAGCAAAAAAAAAATTAATTTGAGGGTACGAAACACAAATTTCTTAAATGAAATGAAAATACTTCACCTACAGAGATGATGGTTTAAATATTTCAAATACAAAGTGACTTCTATATAAACTGATCGCTTTAGATCTCTTGGAAAGCTACACATATTTTATGGTCCATTGAATCATCACATTGGATTGTGATGTTGACCCTTCCTCCTCATTCCTCAGTAGATACAATAAAAGTAATCCCTTGTTGTCTCTGTCCTTTTATCAGTGCTTGTTTGAGTGGAAAATGACAGCTCATCTATGACAAGCCTTGCATTGACTCAGTCTTCTTTTTCACCCTGATGAGTGCCGCTCCCTAGTAACACTGGATGAGCTGCTAAGCTCCTGTAACACGAGATAGATAGTTATGATATATTCTCTCTGGCTGCAGGCCCTGTTTTGCCAGAGCCAAGCAGGCCATTTGATTTGTGACTTTCATCACCTTGGACACCCCATGTGTAGCAACTTCCTGAATCAAATTGACAAACCATGTTTGACAAAATTTGACAGATGCATGATAAAGGTGCTGACCTTCAGATAAACTCTTTGCTTCCGTTCTGAGTCATTATTAGTCAAAAGCCCTCAGACTATTGATCGAGAGTAGCCAATAGAGTGCTGTGCCATCAGTTTGTGTGAGCATGTCTCATTAGAGTGCTGTGCAACATCACTTAGAGTGGGAATTGGTATCTTGAGTTGCACTTTGAGGAAATAATCCTGTGTGTAGAATAATGTACAGTTTATTTGTAAGACATTGCTAAGGGCAGCAGTAACGGCCCTTGCCAGAATTTTGCCATCATAGATCTTTCCAGTCACAATGATTAAGGCAGTATTGTGTAAAACTACCCAACATGTGAAAGGCAGACTGTGCCTTGGCAGCCTTGAGGCTTTCAGAGTGGCCTTTCTTCCCCCAGCAGTGCGATAGGCTGCTGTCAACAAAGCCGAGTCTGTTCTAAAGGAGCAGCTACTTTATCAAGCTACTTCACAACACAGGGTTTCCACACAGCTCTCTTGGATGGTAAAAGACTTGTCAGTGTTTCCACTCCAGATAAAAATGGTAAATGACACTGTCAGCCGGTCGTGTGGTATGTGACGGCTTGAAGAAAATGACATTGAATCAGTGAAAGGTTTTAAAAAGAAGATGGAAGTGAACAAATGCTCTTCCTTAAAGTGGTTTACAATGATCTATTAAAGGAAAGGGATATTTGGGTTGTGGTTTTGGGTTAGTTGTTGGTTCGTTAGAACTAAAACTAGAAGCCCTCACGTCACCATTTCCTCTTTCCCTCGTATTTTCTGTTCACTATCAATGATCAAATAGGGGCAACATTCCAAAAAATACATTTTACCTCATTCATAAAGCAGAAATGCTTAACATTGGGAGGTTCTAATATGATGATTTGCTACTTTTTTTAAATTGAATATGATTAGGTTTGTACAAAACATGAAATTTGGAAATATTATCCTGGCCTCTGGGAACTATAATTTGACATTTTCACTAGCCTCTAAGATGTTTATAGAGTAAACTATTAACTATTAGCCAAAAAAAACAACAGATGAACCGATAGCTATAAGGATCTCAAGTTGCAACCCTAATGTTGAGTTGGGTCAGTGTTTGTATCATAAGCATGTGGTCCAAAATCTTGACAGAGGCTCAAAATAGGGAAGGTGTTCAGGCACCACATACTGCTTGACAACAACAGTTATAAACTTGGGTCTGCGTTCTATTTTTGCAGTGAATTGTTTGGATCGCTGTTGGGCTGCAGACTGTTTTTGTAATTCAGACAGCAGGAAGAGCCACCAAAGGGAGCAGGAAAAGGAAGATAGTGATGGCCTGTTGAACAGAGTACCAATAACTGCAAGTCTGCTTTGTTTTAGACACTTTTGCGTGATGCTTTTGGGAGAATATGACCAACAGAGCCTTCACATGAAACAGACTATAACAAGCAAATTTTTGCAATGTGGTACCCTCAAAATGATCAACAAATCAATTAATCAAGTACCTGTTTAATCGTACATAAAGTAAATTTTAATAGTTTCGATTTCTGTTTACTGCAAATTTCTGCAGTGCCAGTGTGAAAATTAAATTTCTCTTTATATAGAAATATAATGTAGCTTTGTATGAAATAAAATAAATTTTATTTAGATGAAATAAAATACACTTCGTTGTAAGAAAAGAAATCACTCAGGTGCTGCTTGAAGATATAAAAGATATCCACTCAGTGCACGTAAAAGAAAGAAAAGTTGGTTTAAACCTATTGTGAAGTGCTTAGATTGTAAGTTTGAATGTCAAGACCAGACAATGGTTCTCCTTTTTAGAGGTTACTGTGTGTGTGTTCTATTGATGTTGGAAAGGCTTTAAGTGCATTGTGTTCCTTCCTGCCTCCTCACCTATGTTTACAGCCCTGTCTCTCCTCTATATCCCTGTTCTGAAGACCCGCTGCCCTTTAGTTGACTGGGACAAAACGGCTTTAGTTGTTACTGTTGGCTTTTGTTCAGAGCTACTCACTGGCGGAATGTCAGGGTGGCATATGTACACTGCCACTTCACTCAGGTGATGGAGAGCCTCTGCGAAGCGCAAGCTTTAGTTTAGCACAACCTTTGGCCCTAATTTATAACCCTTCAGTTACTCAGAGTTGCTCTGGTCCAGTGAAAAGTGATTGAAGAGATGTATGTCTGCTCTGCTCCATTTCATCCTCCACGTCAACCATCTGGAATGGCTGTGCTACTGCCTGTAGTTGGACACATTGACGAGCTCTTTGGGACTGCTCACTACAGCATCATGACTACAACCAACATAACCAAAATAAAGAGAAACTACATTTAAAAAAATAATTTTCAGTAGGGCTTCTTGTTTTTTATTTTTTATTTTTTTAAATCAATCCATTTCCCAGCCTGACCTAAAGTCTCTAAATTGCTGGTTTTGTCCACCTCCCCCCCCCGTTTTAATGTTTTATTATATTTCATAAAGAATTATAATGATAAAGTTAAATGTAAAAGAAAAGGGTTTAACATCTCCCAGTTAGGCAGTGATGCAGCTCATTTAACCCAGTCCCGGTACAAACGTGTGTGATCCCTCACCCATGGCAGTTTGACGTTGGTGAATTGTGTCTCCCTGCAGAGCTGAGGTCATGGTGGGGGAGGTGAGTCATTTTGGCATTCGAAGGAGAGGAGGCGTTCAGCTGCTTTACACATTATAACTGTGCTGAGGCCTGGCGTCCCCCCAGCAGCTGCCTTGTTGAAATTATGGTTCGCTGGACAAGTAACAGGACATCATTCTGGAGAACTGCATGATTAAAGACTAAACTCTGCTAGGGGGAAAGTTGTGGTAATAGAGTTTTACTCATGCACATGACATGCTATTGATGTGTAAAATGTGTGCTCAAGTTAGATGAAAGCTTTATAATAGATCTAAACTTTAAACATCACTGAGCTAGTGTACCTGTGCCAACTCTTCTGAAACTTAGTGCTGGAGCTTTAAGTGTTGACAGATATAAAACCCTCATGACTGATGAGCTAGTCATCTGGGCAGAGGATGGAGTGGTGGGTGTGCCCTGTCATGACAGAAGTCTTTTTGTCAACCCCTGGTTCAAGTTTACCAGTTACTAAATATGTTACTGTTGCTAATCAGCTTGTCATTAATAAAGGAAGAACGAGCATCATCCACCCAAAAAAAAAGAAAAATAAATAAAAATGTAAAGTCAGACCACTACTTCTTATTTAATGCCATCTAATAAACAGATTTGGGGTTTGATTATTACCCTGTAATTTGCAGTACCCTCATCAAAATTGTAACCTTTGTCTTATTAAATCAAAAGGGAAGATTATTGATGAGATCCTGGAAGCAAAGACCTCCACTGAATCCATTTGCTTTTTGTCAAATCATCCCGAAGTTGAATCACGAGCAATTTTTTTAGCGTTAGTGCTGTTACTATGGTAACCATGTGCACTGATTTTAGAACGGTAGTTAAGACTGCTGAAAATGTACATGAGTTGTAGTTGACATTGCCCAACGAACAAGTAACCAGTATTTCCTGCGCAAAAAGTAATTCTTGGCCTCCCATGGTTTAATTAAGTGTAAAGCATTAGTGCTGTTTCTGTGGTTACTGCAGTTTACCATTATGTACTGATCAAGAACAGTGGTTAAACGGCTGAATATCTCAGCTGTATTTTAGTTGTAATTGACATTGCCAAACTGCCAAGAAATAAATATTACCAGTCCAAACAAAATTCTTAGCATTGTTCATCATTTCCGGAGACAATATTCTGAAGAAGCATTCAAAGAAATGTAAATGAACAAATCTCTGTATATTAGACATTATTAAAAGTCTGATTGCAAGTGTTCAGTCAACAATCTAATGATACAAAAATAGCAAAAATGCTGTCAACTGAAAAGCACATGGCATGTTTTGGTTGCAGATTTAGCCATGGGATGCAGCATGTGACAGGCTTCCTGTAATAAATCCATACAAAAAAAAAAAGATATCCAAAGAATAACCTTTTAGACACGTCTCATTGGCATGCCCTCACTATGTTCAACTGGGTTACCTGCAGCAGCTTCGTCCACAACTGACCGCCCACAATTGGAAAAGTGTTGTATGAAAGTGTGTTTGCTTGCGCAGCGTCTTTGTTGACACTATAAGGGACCAATGACCTTTACAGGGAGTCCTCCCAGACCTTTGGGCTCCAGCCTCCTGTGACTTTGAAAGAGATGAACCAAAAAAAATGTATGACAAGTGGGTGAAGTAAGTTTGGAAAATTACTGGAGAAGTCAAAGTGAGCACCTGCTTTTGGAAACAGGTTCACATTAATCAGCATGTTATTTAATTTGTTTGCATCAATAATAACATTACTTGTGCAAAATAATATAAATTCAGTTAAGAATGAATGAATTATAAAAGAATATTTATCCTGACCTCTCAAATGAACAAAAATGAGGTGAAATGTGGTAAAACTTTACTTGGAAATGTTGACTTTTTGTCCCTTATTTACTCTTGGGTTCTGTTGTGTATCTCACCGAGTGGACATTACCACTTTATTTACTTGAAACATCTTGTTCCATTAAATTACAGTTGAATGATTTTTTACTCATAAAGTGTCTGTGTTTACCAGGTGGGGAAGGAGACTGTACAAACCACAGAGGACCAGATCATGAAAAGGGACATGCCACCAGCTTTTATCAAGTAAGAGGATCACCTTACATGCCTCAAATTCATTTTAATGATGAACATATCAGATGTGTATAGATGAAATGAGTCTCCCTTTACAGGACCATTAGCTTTGGCTCTCTTTCTCTCTTTATCTTTTGCAGTAATGGCTGGTTGTGCCCAAGCAAAGGTCAGACATGGCATGTTAAGTGCCTCAGAGTCTTGCCTCAGTGTAACATAAATACTTTTCTGCCCAGGGAGGAGCTCCTTTATCCTAAATGAGAAGGGCCACAAACTCACTCTTCATATGGTCTCGTACATAAAAGCCAGTGGCTGCTGCTTATTTTTATTTCAGTTGACACATAAAGCCAACACACAAAGCTTTAGATACTGATATAGAAAAGGAGAGGTGTACTTATTTAATCATTGTTATTTGTCTTTTATTTTTCTCTGGCTGACCCCACATCCATTAAATCGTTAAATTGTCCTAAGCTGCTTTCTGTCCATATCAAAGTCTTTCGCTGATCCTTATTGCACAAGACAACAGTTGAGGGAGGGAGAGGTGGGTCCTAGGAGCCCCCCCCCCAAGGTCAGGGATGAAACACATTGGCAGGCACAGGTCGTCAGGCTCAACACATTTGGCGCCTCGAAGTCACATCGTCACCCTTTCGTCATCCATCAGCACAAGTGCTGGAATGCATCTCCTTCACTAAATATAGTGTCTGTCGGAGTCCAGTTAATGCATGGCTGTTTCTCACTAGTGTACACTGAAGGACACACACACACACACATCAGCCTTGATGACATGCACATACATTAGCCTTTATCCTTCAGGAGACTTGCTCCTCAAGAAGAATGGAAACTGAGCTCCTCTTGTTTCACCCCTTTGCAACACCTAAAATGAGGAAAATAGCAATTACGTCCCCATGGTGCAGAATTTAGCTTGTAGGTAAAAGTAGGAAGTTGGGACACTATGGGAACTAGAACATGTGTTGGTCTCTGGCTCGTTGCCTGTTACTTTGTGGAAAAAAAGGCTGTTATGATACTATGCAGGTGGCATGTATAACACTGAATCAAAGGCCTGAGTCTGCAGTTTTTGCTGCTCTGCAGTTCACTGTGTGCATCACAGCCAGGAGGCAACTATAAATCATTTACTTATCCTTGGAAGTGGGGGTTAAATTGGGTCATTGAGATCCAAGTCACATCCTTTGAGAAAAAGTTAACCTGTCATTCATGAGATAGACATACTCGTGCTGCAGATGTACATTAAATAAAATCAATTCAAGTAAATTTTATTCATATAGACCAAAATCTCAAATCACAAGTTTGCCTCATTTCAACACTCTCTGTCCTTACACCTTACATTGGAACTCTTTGTTTAATTTTTACCCAGCCCCCAACCTGCTCCCCATATCTTGCTCACCCTAGAATTCACTCAAAAATTAAATATCCAGACCTTATGCTCAGTCATGAGGCTTTTTTTATAAAAAAAAAATCTCAAGTTGTTCTTGTTTCTTTTCAGTTTCATTTCATGACATAAAAGTTCTAGGAAAAATCTACTTAGTAGAACTTGAGTTAAGACCTTTTGGTTGAACTTCCATTTCCAAGGTGAAGAATGAACCTTAAAGCTCAGTTAATTTGGCTTTATCTTAAAGTCTCTTTTTGCTGTTCTACTAATAACACAACACATACAGTTTACTTTGTGAAAAAATTAAGTTTACATGCTACAGTAATTCTCAAAATAAATCTGTAAATCCCATACAAATCATCCAAAATTGACTAAAAGCACTATTTGACAATATTTAATTTCACAGTATCCTTCTGATTCTGTAAATGCCTTACTATGTAACGAGATGAAACAAAGTCACCTTTAGACAGTAGTTACTATATGTTGGCTTGTAGAAGGCTTTATATCATCAGTATGACTTGCTTTGGGAATTTTTATTTTTCTTTTAAACTGTTCCTCAAATCAGTCATCTTCTGCTACTTTCCACAGAGTGGAGAATGCATGCACTAAGCTGGTGCAGGCTGCCTCCATGCTGAAAGCTGATCCATACTCTGTACCTGCTCGGGATTACCTCATCGATGGCTCCCGGGGCATCCTCTCTGGAACCTCTGACCTGCTTCTGACCTTTGATGAGGCCGAGGTATCATTCACTCATTCATTCACTTTTTTTTTTTTTTTTTTTTTAACCTGTTGACCAGCAAAAGAACAGGGAGATCAGAATTCAGACTTTGTTGTAGGAAAGATATATTGATTAAGTGACACTGCTGGATATCATCAGTTATAGATGCTCAGTGTATTCTAGCACACCGCATCCGTGCAGTGATCACCTGCATTTTGCAGGCCGTGGTTGTGGTCCTGCACTCAGAAACATATGTGAAATCTGTGATGGTTTATTGAAACTCCAGGTGGTTGAAGAATTGATTTCTCTGCCTCTTATGTTCTGAGTTCTCCCAGTGCATTAATAAAGCATTAGAGCAAAATGGTGTGCGCTTACATTGGGATCCATTTTTTTCCCCTCTTTTTTTTCTGGGTCAAATAAATAAATAAATAAATAAAATAATATATAATATTTTTTTCTATATATATATATCTATATCTCTATATATATATATATATATATATATATATAGATATATAGATATATATATATATAGATATATATATATATATATATATTTTAGAGAGAGAGAGACTGTGTTTCAGATAACTAGAACTATGTCAGTGTCTTTTGTGCTCTGCTGGTCATAAGGATAAATAATAATAGTGCATGTGTTTCAACTGTCAGATATCCTGCTCCAGATGTATCTTCATCGCATCTCGAGTAACCAAATCTGAATGGTTATGTGCTTATGTGTTTTGTAAAAAAGTAAAGCTGATGTTTTGCAAACAGATTTTTATTATTCTCAGTTAACAATGAAATCACCCCCAAAAATCCTTGGTAGCCAGGCTGAAAAAGAGAACATAAGCTGAGAAATGTACAAAACATAGCTTATATTGCTTCCAACTGTATTAAGGGCTTTAGCATTGAATTTCATTGACCAGTAGCTATGCTGGAGGGAATTTGATATCTTTTTAATGGACACAATAGCATGGCAGAGGTCTGCTGCCCTCCTGATATTGGGACGCCATCCACTCCTGCTTTTCCCTTGGATACTATAATGTTTATAAAGAAGACAGGGAGGTAGATTAATGTGCTTGTGGAATTTTCCATATTTCTTACACAAGTGCTTCTTAAATCTTATACCAGGCAGGAGTATCATCTATCAGGCCCATCCTTCTTATCCTCTCAGGGGTGGAGAGTAAAATAGAAAAGTTGCAGGTCAGCTCTGTGTAAGCAGTCATCAGGCGGGCATCCCATTGCTGTCTGCAGCAGTCAGCAAGGCTCAGCAGGAGTCATCAGTCAGCGGTGCCATCCTGTTTTCGAATGCAGCTCAGGGATTGCTCTGTATAGTGGAGTGGTCATTCCAGCAGTCCACATAAAGCTGTAGTGAAGCAGGACAAAGAGGCTGGAATGTCAGTAGGCAGCATTGTCATAGTGTAATTAGAGAGAATGTGAATGGGGGGCGAGGCTGTGTTTGAATAATCACTTTCCCTGGAAATGCTGTGTTGTTCTTGAATTAGCTTTTTTTTCTATCACCGTTATCGCAGGTGCGCAAAATAATCCGTGTTTGCAAAGGCATCCTTGAGTACCTGACAGTGGCAGAGGTGGTGGAGTCTATGGAGGACCTGATCACATACACAAAGAACCTGGGACCAGGTCAGTCTGCTGACACAGATGCAGGATTATTTTACTCCAGTCTTGACCTGACAATATCTCAGAGATTTTGTTCCCTTGGTTGACAGATTCAACAGCTTTTTTTTATATGTAGACATTCATGTGTATTTTTACTAATACTTTACTAATCAGGGTAGAAAAAGTCTATTTTTCAGACTTCCTCATAAGTTGACATTTTGGAGATAAAAGTCCTATTTAGTGATCTTTTCTCAAACTGAATGCATAATCTGAAACTGCAAATTTACCACTAAGAAGTACAACATAACTTTACTGAAATGCCTTAAGAGTAAAGGATAAAAATGTAAATACTTAAGTACCAGTACTACAAAATTACACTTTAAGTACATTATATATTTAAATATATTAAGTTCCTTTCTTTCCCTATCACCTCTTGCTTTTTTGCCTGTGTCCAGGAATGACAAAAATGGCAAAGATGATAGATGAGCGACAGCAGGAGCTGACCCACCAGGAGCACCGTGTGATGCTAGTCAACTCCATGAACACAGTCAAAGAGCTGCTGCCTATCCTCATCTCAGGTATACATAGTTTACCTTCATAGAGAGGAGATTCTTACAGACTGACCATTTTTTTGTTCATTGTTTTTTCTCCATTTTCTTGTTTTTCTTTCCGACACTAAGCAAAGATGCTGGTGCCCGACCTGCTGACAATATTTTAGGTCACTACTATTGAGTCAAAATATTAAATTGTTTAATGTGAGTTCTGTATTGTATTTCAGGTATCAAAATATTTGTGACAACAAAGACATCTGGCAGCCAGGGTGTGGAGGAGGCCTTGAAGAACCGTAACTTCACTTTTGAGAAGATGAGCGCCGAGATAAACGAGATCATCAGAGTGCTGCAGCTGACGTCCTGGGATGAGGACGCCTGGGCCAACAAGGTACATAGCATACATTATATGGTTTTAACTGTCGACAGCCATCAAAGTCACACGCAAACACTTTTCTTATAATGCCAAATTAAATAAAAGAAATTGCTTTGCTCTTTGAGCTGCTGAGAGTCTTTACACTTTGTTTATTGTATTGGGGGGGGGGTTGGATTCATGAGGCTGCATTATGGAGAGATTATGAAGTGATGTTATTCTCATTTGGTGTATTTTTTCCCCCCTTTCTTAACAAGGCATGCAATTTGTTTCATCAGGATGACCTTATTTCAAGGTTGACAGGTGTGAAAAATGCTTTTGCTGAATTTTAAGCTTATATACAGTTGATAATGAAAGTAGGCTTCCTTTAACTTCCTCAGTGTCTCTATATAGCTGGTTAATCTGTGGCTTCTTTTATGTTATCTGCTCTGCATGTTCTGCTTCTTCCCTGTCCCAACAGGCTCTATCTTGTGCCACTTTTTTTTTTCTTTGTTGACACTTTTTTTGTTGGTCTCAGTTGGTATGTCCAGTGAAACATTTGTATTTATGTCATTCTTCCTTTCTTTTTACCATTTCTTTCTCCCTTCACCCCCCGTAGAAGGTAAGCCTTGTTTGTCTCGCCCCTTGGTTGTGTGTCAGCATGTCTGACAGATGTGTGTGCTCTCCTGTGCTTTGTGGTGCCGTTGTGTGCTGTTTTTTAGCAGCTGTATTGAGGTTACTGTTAACTTTCTATTGATAGGGTATATTAGCAGTTTGAATGGTGTTGCACTGCTATTGGACTGGTGTTTATTGAAAGCGGTTAGCAAGTTGAAATGCTTTAATGTTGATCCAGGAATTTTTTTTCGAATTTTTTTTTCTTTTTTTGGATTTGTTTTGCTTCGTAACATGACATTGCATCAAGATCTGTGTATCCTCCTCTATGTCATTTGAAGCTCAGTATATGCATGTGGATATTGATTGTGCTGAGTCATGCAGTATTGATTGAGTGCCATTAATGAGGATTCTCTTAGCGTTCATCTATCTCTACCAGGATGATCAGGTTTCTCCTGATCTGTACTTGTACTTAATGGCAACAGGAGGAGGACACATAGAAATCTGATATGGATTTTGTTGTATGAATGGCTAATTTTTTGTTTATATCCAACAGACTTGGCTCAGTTTGCTCATAAATCTTATTTCCTTGAATACTAAAAATACCCTCTCACTTCACATGGCCCTGATTACTAATGTCATGAACCCCACGATGTCTAATTTTTGAGTAATACTGTTCTGTGCAATTGATTGATTGATTGATTGCAATTGGCTGTAATGAATGTGTGTTTGAATTTGGTCTTTAATCTCTCTGTCTTTCACTTTACTTCACTGGCTTTTTCACTCACACATACTCTGGAAGTTATTTAAAGGGAAATAGCTGCATAAGTTTTAACAGTAAACAAATGCACTCACATTGCTCTAGTGATTTTGGATAACACCTTTCTGCTTCCTGTTTTTGCTTCTCACGTGCAGCTCTGTTACGCTACACGCCCAGTTATGCAAAAAGAGGTGCTTGTTGTTACTTTATTTTAACAGTGTGAACATTGTGGGGGCTTAGATATGTTTTATGATGAATGTTTTTAGCAGTGCGTTTGTTCTCATTTGGCTAATTTTGCCATGAAATTCTTGTTGAGCTCTGTGATGAAGATTCAAGCTGCATTATGAAAAAAAAAAGTTGGTTTTCTGAATTTCTATTATTGTACCATGAAAAAAAAAAAAGCTCACTTAACACTCATTCATCCGCTCAGGTCACCTGCTTTGCTCCACATCCTACAGGACTCCGCTTTGTTTTGCAGAATTGTCTGCAAATGAGTGGACTCATTGTCCGGTCAGCCGCTGTTGGACAGATTGTTGTATTTCCATCCAGTCTGATAGAGATACAATAGAGAGTCATTTGGCTTTTATAACATGACATGCTTTTTATTGACAATGGGAAAGAATGATGGAAACAGCATGCGCTACGTGGCTATGTCTTACAGATGTTATCAATCCTGCACATAGACTTTGCTGTATGTTTCTTTTGCTAGGATAACTAAACTGTGGGTTTGATTATGGCAATACAGAGAATCTGAAGCCTTTTCGGAATATGTAACTCACTCAGAAAAAACTGTGACGACACTGATCAACTCCTTCTTTAGTTTTCTTTGGTTTGACTGCTTACCTTTAAGCCATTCATTTATTCTGTCTTTGACACGTTAAAGGACACAGAGGCCATGAAGAGGGCTCTTGGGCTTATCGACTCAAAGATGGCTCAGGCTAAAAACTGGCTGAGAGATCCAAACGCTCAACCAGGTAATACCACGTATCCTCTGCCTTAGAATATTCATTCTGCTGCTAATCACATCCTCTGGTTTAAAAACCTGATTGAATTCAATGATATTATTTACATGTCTTACCATGTGTGTTGTGCTTCTAGGGGATGCAGGCGAGCAGGCCATTCGACAGATCCTCGATGAAGCTGGGAAAGTCGGTGAACTGTGTGCTGGGAAGGAGCGCAGAGATATCCTGGGAACAGCCAAGACCCTGGGCCAGATGACTGACCAGGTGTCTGAGATGAGGGCCAGGTACAGCATCAAAAACACTGCTTCGTGTGTCTTTGTCACAACTATAGCAAGATAATTCACCACATATTTCACATAATCCATGTTGTTTTCATTAGACATTCTCATGCTGTTAAATAATTAAATTTTCATCAGATATTTGGATTTATAAATCCTACTTTTCCATAGTAGTTTCTTTTTCCATCCTTAAAGGGTAGTGAGTGTAAGGCAGAAGGCATATTGTAGGGGATTTTAGCATGTAACAGTTGAAGTGATATCTCTCTGATTTGAAAACCGATCATTAGGGACCCTGAGTCATGCTACATTAAAAGCAGCTGTCTGGTATTAATTCATAATCTACTTTAACCCTTGGCTGTTTTACTCCTCTGAAAACTGAGAAATGCCTCTGAGACTTGTCTTGAAATAGAGGCTTTAAGTTAGGAAATACCAAACAAACATTTGTAGATCAGAGACCAAGCAATAACATGTGTGCATGTGTGGCCTTTAAAAGCATGTGTTCTTGGTCCAACCCAGAGGTCAGGGGGCATCGCCAGCCGCCATGCAGAAGGCCCAACAGGTCTCCCAAGGTCTTGATGTGCTAACTGGCAAGGTGGAAAATGCTGCTCGCAAACTGGAGGCCATGACCAACTCCAAGCAGGCCATTGCCAAAAGGATTGATGCTGCACAGGCGAGTCATTAACCTTTATATAAATGTGTTTGTCCAACAAAACTTGGATTCATACCTCCGGGTGTAAATTTTTGATAGTGCTTTGAGAGTTTTTTGTTTCTTTGCCCTTCAGAACTGGCTGGCAGACCCTAATGGTGGCCCAGAGGGAGAGGAGAACGTCAAGGCCCTGCTCTCTGAGGCCAAAAAGATTGCAGACATGTGTGAGGATCCCAAAGAAAGAGATGACATTTTGCGTTCTATTGGAGAGATTGCTGCCATGACTGCCAAGCTCTCAGATCTCAGAAGACAGTAAGTTACTGAATGTCTGAAATATGAGACCATTTTACTCTGGGTTTGTTCTTTTGAGCTGAAGCCTGAGTTTGATTGTCCCCTGTCCCCCTTTCACACTGACAGTTATTCAGAGGCTTTAAATCAATATTTGGATCAGTTAATTTCTTTCATCATCTTAGTTCAACTGTTTTGCCAACACTGTTGCTAGACATGGTGAAGGTTTTACTTGTGCAGCAAAATTGCTATATATTCTATACTGTGTTTCAAGTTGGGCTTGAAAATTATTCTCTGCCCATAAATCAGTGAGTTATTTATTTATCTCTTTGATTTTTCTATGGTTATTCTCTTCTAGTTATCACTGAAAATTAATGTCTAGCACTAAAGATCTTGTCACAACATGCCCTGGTGGCCTTTCTTCCTGTGGGAGTACAGATTTCATACTAGAATTTAAACCGTTCTTGCACAGATAGACATGAGTTTTGATTTCGCTGTTAACCCCTGAACGGAAAATAAGTGCTCATTTCCCCACATTTCTAGTCCAGATTTTTTTCTGGCTATAGCTGGCCATTCATGGACCCAATTTCAGTCATATCTGTATAATAAAACATCACCTCTGCTGTTTTTATTTCCTTATAGGGGTAAAGGTGACACTCCTGAGGCCAGAGCTTTGGCTAAACAGATTGCAACATCTCTGCAGAACCTGCAATCCAAGACCAACAAGGCTGTGGCCAACAGCAGGCCTGCAAAAGCAGCTGTTCACTTGGAGGGAAAGATTGAACAGGCGCAGCGCTGGATTGACAATCCCACCATGGACGACAGTGGTGTCGGTGAGTCTGGCTTCCATCCTCACCAACATCCTCGGCTTTCATTATTCCACAATATTCTTCCCAACAGTGCTGTTTCATTCTTTGTTTTTGGCTTTCTTCCTTGAAATCTGAACATCATCTTACATATTTACAACAGGGCTGTTCTAAGAATAATTGTTTTCCACAATATCATGGAGGAAACTTACCTCAAAGAAAGAACATGAAATAATATAGAAGGTGCAATTGGTTTCTTTCCTGGTGTTGATACAAACAGTTTATAAAGTACCAGCAACAATATAAAGGCTGTGCATTTGCAGGTCAACAAGGTCACTGCTGGCATAGAAAAACTTTGACATTAACTATTGCTGAACCAATTCAAAATTTTCAGCTTAGTAAGTAATTTATCAGGCAGAAATGCCAATCATTATGTTCTTCCATGAACATTTAATTAAAAACGTAATATCTTTAGATTTTGGACGATTGGTCATACAAAGTATTGTGACAATTGGTCATACAAAGAATTGTGATGGGCATTTTTCACTGCTTTGTGAAATTTTTTAGATGATTGATTAATCAGAAAAATTAAAGTGAAAATAACTGCTAGTTGCAGTTATACATTTAACACATCTTAACAGTCTTATGGTATTTAAGGAATTTTAAAACTCACATTAAAATTGCTTTGACATTATAACACAAAGATATTTAGGCCCTTATATCACATAAAAATAAGAAGCAGTGGATAACTTGCTGCTTTAGTACATATGACTTCTCATATTGATATACCCAGATTTAATAACATAATGTTGATTAGCAGTTAACGAGCAGAAAGATGTTTTCCGTGAGTGTTTATTTGTGTGTGTGTGTGTGCGTTTCCAGGCCAGGCGGCCATCCGCGGTCTGGTGGCAGAGGGCCGCAGGCTGGCCAACGCTTTGCCAGGCCCGTACAGACAGGAGCTGCTGGGTAAATGTGAGCAGGTGGAGCAGCTCATGGCCCAGCTGGCCGACCTGGCTGCCCGCGGCGAGGGGGATTCCCCTCAGGCACGTGCTGTGGCTCAGCAGCTCCAGGAAGCCTTGAAAGTAAGACAGCTCATACTCAACAGTATCCTGTCCTTTTAGACCTGTAGCCTCAATCTGATAGATTAGGATTCTTGAACTGAGACAGACAAACGCTGCCCTCTGCTGGTTGCCAGTGGTAGAGGAAATAAAAAACTCCTGCAAGTAGTAATACTGCAGTGGGGAAATACTCTTAACAGTTTTAAAGTTTAACACATTTATGACGGACAAAAAACCTGCTGGTATCAGAACGCTTTTCTGTTTTATATCACTGTTCACTGAATATCTTTCGGTTCTCTAAAATATATCTTTCTGTTAATCATTAGTTGTAGCCCTATTGTATTCTTATGCATTTTATCAGAATGTATTGAAATTCATAAAGAAAACTTTTGAATTAGTAAGTAAGACGCCACAATTTTGCTTACTGGTTGTAATATCTGTTTTTCCTCCTCCCAGGACCTGAAAGGGAAGATGCAAGAGGCGATGACTCAGGAGGTTTCTGACATTTTCAGTGACACCACCACCCCCATCAAGTTACTGGCAGTGGCTGCTACCGCGCCTCTGGATGCCCCCAACAGAGACGAGGTCGGTAGTACTGTATCTACTCCTCACTGTGATCTCACTGCGCCGAGCCGCCTTCAGTGGCTGTTACAATTAATGGCAGGGTGTTGAATTATTTCTAACTTTCCTTTTGGATAATTGTTTCATTTGATCATGTGAAGGTCTTTGATGAAAGGGCTACCAACTTTGAGAACCACGCCAATAAGCTTGGCACCACAGCAGAGAAGGCTGCTGCTGTCGGCACTGCCAATAAGAGCACAGTGGAGGGAATCCAGGCTGCTGTCAAGTCAACAAGAGACTTAACACCACAAGTATGTCACAGTTAATTGTTTATATCCGTTTTCAATTGTGGCTGTCTTCCACTCTGCACACAGAGCTTCAAGTGTTTCCTGCTTCTTGAGCCAAGTCTTGAGTAGTTGTTACTGGACTGACAGTTAATGGCTGGGATTGTTTTTTCAGGTGGTATCTGCTGCTCGTATTTTGCTGAGAAACCCTGGAAATCAAGCTGCCTATGAACATTTTGAAACCATGAAGAATCAGTGGATTGACAATGTGGAAAAAATGACTGGTAAGTCACCATAAAGGTGCTGGGAATTCCCTAATTGCTGGTGATTTTGTGTTCTACCTCTTAGCATAATTCCCTTTATTAACACATAATGGATTTTTAGGTTTGGTGGATGAGGCCATCGACACCAAATCTCTACTGGATGCCTCTGAAGAGGCAATCAAGAAGGACCTGGATAAGTGCCGTGTGGCCATGGCCAACCACCAGCCTCAGATGCTAGTCGCCGGTGCCACCAGCATTGCCCGCAGAGCCAACCGTATCCTCCTGGTAGCTAAGCGAGAGGTGGAGAACTCTGAGGATCCTAAATTCAGGGAGGTGGTGAAGGCTGCATCTGATGAATTGAGCCAGACAATTTCTCCCATGGTGATGGATGCTAAGGCAGTGGCTGGAAATATCCAGGATCCAAGTAAGCTGATGTTGCTCACAGATTTTAAAACTATATTTTATATGTATTTGGAAAATTCTGATAAATGGCAATGTGTTTTTTTGATCACCAGGTCTTCAGAAGGGCTTTCTGGACTCAGGTTATAAGATTCTTGGTGCTGTAGCAAAGGTAAGGGAGGCCTTCCAGCCGCAAGAGCCAGACTTCCCACCACCTCCTCCTGAACTGGATCCGCTTACTGTAAGTCTTCAAAGTTTTGTGAAAAAGATTACTTTTTGACATTTTGCTTTTTCGTTTAATACTTTGTAGTGGAAACAGAAAAATTCAGAATGAAACCAGGTTTCGATTCTGTGGTTTAGTTTCTTTGGTTTCATTTCCACAAATGACTTTTGTAGTCAAACTGCCAAACCCTAATTACTTTGAATTTTCCTTTTAGCTTAGCG
This sequence comes from Istiophorus platypterus, assembly GCA_016859345.1. Taxonomy (NCBI): domain Eukaryota; kingdom Metazoa; phylum Chordata; class Actinopteri; order Istiophoriformes; family Istiophoridae; genus Istiophorus; species Istiophorus platypterus. Next base: position 11,707,809 of record CM029119.1, read on the forward strand.
ATGAGGCAGCACCACCCAAGCCTCCTCTTCCAGAGGGTGAGGTTCCTCCCCCCAGGCCTCCTCCTCCAGAGGAGAAAGATGAGGAGTTCCCTGAGCAGAAGGCTGGTGATATGGTTAATGAACCAATGATGGTAGCTGCAAGGCAGCTCCACGACGAGGCCCGCAAATGGTCCAGCAAAGTAAGTCAACGCAGGAGTAGGCTTTCACTCTGAACACTTGTACTATAGCATTGATTATGTTCCTGTTGTACCTTTTATAGGGAAATGACATCATCGGTGCTGCCAAACGAATGGCTTTGCTCATGGCTGAGATGTCACGTCTGGTGCGTGGAGGCAGTGGAAACAAGCGTGCACTCATCCAATGCGCCAAGGACATCGCTAAGGCTTCGGATGAGGTGACACGGCTGGCTAAGGAGGTGGCCAAGCAGTGCACTGACAAGCGTATCCGGACCAACTTGCTGCAGGTCAGATCAGTAGTCTTTTTCAGAATGTTGAACAATGGCCTTAGTGGCTTTTGGCTGTGAGAAGACTTGTTTGTTTTGGTATCAAACTTCTTTCCCTCTGCTGACTTTCTGACCTCATTTCAGGTGTGTGAACGCATTCCCACCATCAGCACTCAGCTCAAAATCCTGTCCACGGTCAAGGCCACCATGTTGGGTCGTACCAACATCAGTGAAGAGGAGTCAGAGCAGGTAAGCAGTGGGTTTTTGTTTGTTTTTTTTTTTTTTTTATTTGTCACATCACAGGATTCCCATTATTCTCCTAAACAGGCCTTTTGAAAAAGGATCATTTCAGTCTCCCTCATCACAAAATCTCTCTTCATTTCTTCTCCCGCAGGCTACTGAGATGTTAGTCCACAACGCTCAGAACCTGATGCAGTCTGTGAAGGAGACTGTCAGGGAGGCCGAGGCAGCTTCCATTAAGATTCGGACAGATGCAGGTTTCACCCTCCACTGGGTCAGGAAAACCCCTTGGTACCAGTAAGAGAAGGGCCACTCTTCCTCTGACTCATGCTGGTTCTGTCCAGCTGTCCAGGAGGACACTGAATGGACAGATATATACTTTATAAGAGCTATGATATCAGTGCCCTTCACACTAATATGGGTTTCTTTATTAGTCCCATGTCCTGTCTGTAACAGTTGCTGTTCTGGTAGAATGTAAACAATGGGACTATCAGTGCGAGTTTTGGGTTAGATGCTTACTGGGAAAGTTTTTTCTAAACTGTGTAAAAAATGTGTTTTAAAGCTTATTTCGACAAATCCCAGGAATATATATATTTTGATTAGAGGTTGAATTTCATATAATGTAAGGTTTATTATTTTTGGTCTCTTCTAGACACAGTAAGTTGAATTTAAATAAGATTTTCTCAAGAGACATTTTTATATCTTTGTACTGATAATTTTATTATCATTATCATTCATTCACTTTTACTAGGAGAAGCACATTACCTTTAGTTGTTACAAGTACAATATAGGCCTAAGCTCAGCACATGCTAAATATATTCAGTGGTGTTATATCTGTTTACACTATATTATCACACGTGAAAGAGAAACACTGTTCCTAATTTTACATTTTATATTGCAATTGTAGCAATGTTTATTTTCTTGAAACTTCTGCCAAAGACAGTCAGCCATGATCTCAGAAAGTATATTTGTCTTTCTTAGGTCAGCAATGGAGTTTAAGGGCTAGTTAATTAGACAAGTTCCTGCAGCAGGTAAAGATGAAAACTGCTTGTAAGCTTGCATTCAACTCATTCTAGATATTTTTTGTCTCACATGTTGCATTGAGATTAAATGTATAAACAGGCTTGTGCAGGAACTTAGTTTACTTATGCATCAGGCCAGCTCTGCCAACGGAAATAAATATCACTTTATCTTCATAACACAAAACGTTCTCATTATTTCACAAAATACAGAATGTTTCTTTTTATAACCGGATAAGTTGGTGTGTTGTTTTAGCGAGAAACTCCCACATAGTGTGAAAAAGAGATTGTGGGAAGATTGTTGCCTTCATCGGCTAGAAAAAACTTGCAATTACTGATTTAAATATGGTTTGAGTTTTATTAGATGCTTAGAACACAGCTTCATAGTGCCTTTTATCATTTCTGGTGCTATACCATTTTTGCAGGGTTAAGAGGGGCTGGAGCCTGTCCCAGGGCAACAGGGTGGGTACAACCATACAGGCAACCAGTCTATCACTGTGCTGATAGACTGCTCGCTATACGTGCTCCAAAGGCAACTCTAAGTCAGGTTTCTAGTTAAAATATGTTTCTGTCCGGATTAAAAACGTGTGGAAATGGAACAACTTGAGCACTGTTTAGTCTCTAGTCTAGATGGAGGTGGAGGGTTTATGGTGGTGGTGGATATGTGGCATTCAGACCTGAATGTTTTAGTTTTTTCAGTCTGCTACGTGCAATAAACATAGGCATATACTTTCATAGGGTGAGGTATGAAGCCAGGAAGAGTTTCCGAGTCACTGCTCTGTCATTGTTGAGTGAGAGAGGTGCTCACCTGGACGTACATTTAAGTGCTTACCATCACTAATGTCAGCCACTGTATGTGGCTTTGTGCGTACAGCGCTGGGGCGTATCGTTGTACCGATCGGTACCAAGCTGTAGCCTGGTCATTGACAATCACTGATAACCTATACACAAAAAGTTATTATGCCCATTGGAAAAAAATGGCTGTGATTCACAAAAGCTTCCTGCTGCATGTCTAAACCATCATGTTATATATTTAGGCTACGCCATTATTCTGATGCCATTGAAATTTCTCAACGTACCATTTTATCATGGTTTGACGAGAAAATTCATATTAATGAAATATGTTGTTATTGTGAAATGACGAGAAAGTTTTGTGATATAACTAATAAATATAACAAAGTGATATTTTGTTATAACAAGAAAAGTCTCTTGTAATAATTGAATGAATTGGTATCTTGTACTAACGAGAATATATCTTGTTATAACATGAACAGATACTTTTCTTAAATGAGAAAAGTGTCATAATGACAAAATATCTAATATATTTTTTAATTTGTTTTGGTTACAGTTGCATTAATATCCTTATGTGCGTTTTTTTGCCTTCTTGATCAGCAAAAAGAATTCAGTATAGTGTTGGAGCTTTAGTTATTTTTTATTTGTGTGAGAGAAAATGGACACATGGATTCACTAAAGGACGGAAACACAAGATTTAAATTTCATAAAATGCTTATGCATATCACAGCATCCCATTCAGTTTGTCTTTTGTTCTTTTTTTTCCCTCTAAGATGTTTTTTGAAATTGATATATCATTCAGTTTTTTCTGTTAATGCAGTATTTGTGTACTAAATATATGACGTATTAAAGGTACACAGATTCCCATGTTCAGGATTAGACCCCCCCCTATCTAAGACCATTTACAAACCAGGTAGTATTAAATCAGAAGACACAGCAGAGTCAGGAACCTAGAGAAGATTTTGCTATTTCATCTTACTTGAACAATGGCAATTGTAGTCCTTGGATCTTGAACCATCACGGACAAACACAAAGTCAGTTCATTCTTCTGCCTCGAGCTGTGAAGCCAAGACAGACAGTGACCGCCTCCGAATATCTGTCACTGTGCTGACGATGAGTGTCATGATCAGGGGAACCACAGCCAGGAGGAGTGGGTCAGCCTCGTCAATCGTATGGGGAAGATGACGATGGAGGGGACTCACTTTCCCTGAAGACTTTGCTTGGACGAGAAGGACGCCAAGCAGGTCTTTAGGGCCGTGGTGAAAGATCGGCAGAAAATATTCAGCCCTCGCCGCTGCCTGAAGCCTCTGATGTTATTGCAGGATCCGGTGGACGCTGCTATTGTCTGGTTTTTGCAAGCCCACATCAAGGAGCCCTGCTCAGCCTGAAAACAAGACGGATTTACTTTAGCCCTTATTGCTGTTCTCTGTAGAAATAAGCATAATTGTTGGTTTACCCTGTATGAACCTGTGACGGGTAACACGGCAATGCTGCAAACCTCCTCCTGCCAGGTGCACATCAGCACCTGCATCTGCTGATGGGGTTATAGAACCTTTAAAGTATAATATAAAGCTTATGTAGGGCCGCACAGTGGCTCAGTGGGAACACTGACTTCAGCAGCAAGGCCATGGTCACCACCAGTTTCTCCCAGTGTCATTGGGTTTTATCCTGGGTTTACAGGTTTCCTACCACACTAACGATTTGGATGATGCCAATGTTGAATTACATTTTTGACGACTGAAAGAACTTCTTCAATCAGCGCTATAAAGGTAGATAAGTGATGAGCTCAACACACTTCAAATGTAATTTAGATATTTACGAATGTTGTACATATATATCCAACAAGTGATGAAGGATAAACAATTGCATATGGAAATAAATAAATAAATGAAAAAATAAATTAATACGTAGAAAAATCCTAAAAGTTACATCAATTTTATTTTATTTCCCATCAATTATGTATTCTTTTATGGGAGATTTTACATGCATTTTAATGAATTATGGCAGATTATGTAAGATCTAGAAGTCTATTTTCTAATTTATATTATCACATTAATATTTTTTATATATTTCATATAATCTAAGATTTTATCATATTTTTCCATTTCCATTTTACCCGATTTGATCTCATTGTCTTTTTCAAAATCTTTTCCTGTGCATCAGCTCTTGTGAGTGTTGTGGCCTACTACTAACATTGAGACGCAAAAATCTATTAGAGATGATAATGCTGCTTGTGAGCGTCTGAGTATTTATTATAATAATAACAAATTAATATAACAGTCAACTGTATATATTATACTATGTATGTAATATAATGATTTATTTTATACCAGATTTATACCAGATTTATACCAGATTTATTTTTTTCCTTAATATCCTATCCTGTTTCTTTTTGGAGGCCATTTTTGCCCTTTATCAAGCTTCTGACAGTGACGGTATAGGTTCAGACAAGAAACTCGGGGAGAGGGACAGGCAACAAAAGCCACAGGCCAGGGATGAAACTGACATATTTGCAGTGCATCTTAACCACTTGGGGCACCGGGACATCTCTCTCTATCTTTGATTTCATCACCAGGTGCAAATACTAAACAAAAGGCCTGTAATCTAAATTTGCATGATGCCGTTTGCTTGTTTGATTTCACGATGCAAAGGTTTATTCAGGAATATGCACTCTGACGCTGGGCCCACTTAGAAGACATGAAGGCATCGAGACGGTTCACAGAGAAGGACTTGATTCTGTGCCTTAACAGTGCATGTTTACCAAACTAATTTGCAACCTGTGAAGCTGCTCTGAACCAGTCTACACACGTTGGATATGGGGGCCCCCTGAGACCTGGTGAGCCCAACTAATGATCCAGCAGTGTCTGGCGCACAAATCAAACTGAGGTGTGTCCCAACTCCACCAGGATGGATTTTAGGATGTAAATCTAATATCACAGAGACACGGCTTGTTGAAACTCAGTGGTTATACATCAGAAAAACCATGCCACGCTTTGCCTCCCGTTTAGAAAACGAGGGCCCTGCGAAGTTGAACTTGAGGTGGAAGAGAAAGAGAAGAGAAAGAGAAGAGAAAGAGAAGAGAAAGAGAAGAGAAAGAGAAGAGAAAGAGAAGAGAAAGAGAAGAGAAAGAGAAGAGAAAGCCCCGCGATAACACGAGAAAACTATCCCCCGTTTCTCCCTTTCTGTGAGTCAAAGAGTCAGGGGCGAGAAGACGCCGCAGCCTCCTACTTCTACTCCTCTTCCCCCGGCGGCGAGCGGCGGGTTTCCCCGGCGTCCAACGGCGTCAACGCACCCGGTGCTGGTTAAGAAAACAACAACAACAACAACAACAACAACAACACAATACAAGTCTGAAGGAGAACCGAACATGTCGACAGGGAGGAAGACGACGCTGAGGTAATAAACCCGACGGGATCGGTGTCGTGCGCCCCGCGGTTTCCCCGTGTAGTTAGCCGCCGCGGCCATGGCTGACAATCCACGCGGGGGGTTGGTCGTCTCCGGGTGGGGTGAGATAAACCGTCCGCGGGCGGTGCAGGTCGACGGGGCGCTGGACCGTCTCGGACCCCCGGGATGTCGGGGGGGGGCGAAGCCGGTGTTAGCATCTGGAGACGGGGCTGTCGGGCGGAAGCGGCGCTAGCGGTAGCTAGCAAGAGAGAGGTTGGGTTTTTCTGTCGTTTCATGACTGGGAGGCAGGAATCCTCCCCTTTACCCCAACCTGTAATGACGGGGGAAAAAGGGAAGGAGATATAAATATAGATATAAATATAGATTTAAATATAGATATACATAACGACAGCTCTTGTGTGTAAAGTAATTTTGCTGAAAACGTTTTTTTTAACGCTACATAGATGGAAAGCATCGAGTCAAAGTTAGCTAAAAAGTAGGGGGAAAAATGATGCTTTGTCAAATGTTAATAATAATAATTGGTGTCGTGCGTACGGATGCTGGCATGTTATTTAATTTATTGACATGCAATACATGTGCGTGTCCGTGCATGCAGGCAGCCGGTGTCTTGTTGTAATGAAAAACAAGTAAACAAACAAACAAACAAACAAAAAGGTAAATTTTTGCAAAGGTAGCGGTTTAAGGGAACGGTGCCGCGTTCACTTGGCTTGAGGAAAATTTAAATTTCAACGTAAACGTGCGCGTCGTAGCCACGAATCTGGGTCAGTGGTTTAAGACAGTAAAAAAAAAAAATAACGAGGACGTTATTTCAACACACATGAACCGCTCTCAGCAGAGTTAATGGAAAATGCTTTACAGTGCAGAAAATAAAAGCAGAACAAAAGGAAGGCGAGGACAAGAGAATAATATAAAACCGCATCAGAGGAAATGTGGGAGCAGGAAAGTTCAGGCTAGTGAACAGAAATGGGTTGAAGCTGAATCTTAGATGCATCATTAGAGAAAAATGTGTGGAAAAAGGTAGGGAGGATATTTCAACACCTTGAAGTGAGATAAGCAAATGTGGAAATCACTAAAGAATTGACGGCTGCTTTTTCTATTGCTTCTTCACTTTAAGCGTCCTGATATTGTGCATGTGGTGTCACGCTGTCATGGCTTTCTGAGACACCACAGGACAGAGACATACTTAATTTTATTAACTATTATTTTATTATTTCCTAGTTTGTTATGGCTATTAGGAACCTGTGTTGCAATAGTCCTGATCCCGCATCCAGGGACAGAGAGTTTTTAACTGTGTACTGTGTTGTCTAACTGCCAAAATATACTGTATAAATGCTTTTAATCTTCATAGCACGCAAGAAATTGCAAAGATGAACATGACTAGGTGATATATCATACTACCACCAAATCTACTTAATAAATTCTATAAGTTGTTTGCAATTTACATAGTTTGTTGATTTCTTCAAGTCAAAATGAGGTAAATACAATCCTCGAAGCAAAATACATTGAAAATGACTGTCTTTGAATGTTTATGTGCTGTTACTCTTTATTTCATGAATTTAAAATAGAATAAAGTAATCTGATAATTGACACAAGAGTGGTGGTGTAGAGACAGTGTCTACATGGAAGAGTAAACAGAAGGAAACCTCAACTGCAACCTCATCACAAAACTCAATGTCTGAAGTCTGCAAAAAAACATCTGGATAAGCCAGATTAAATTTGGAAACAAGTGCTGTTGACATATGAAGTTCAAGTTGAGCCCTTGGGCCAAAATCAACAGAAGTGTGTTTGGGGGCGAGGGGGGGGGTGATGAATAAAACCCTTTGCCAACTGGTAGGCATTGGGGTGGAAATATTCTGCTTTTGGCCTGCAGAGTAGCCAGTGGCACAAGAACCACTGACAGAGAGAGGACTGGATTCAAGTGAATATCAGCAAATTCTGTATGCAAATGTCCTCTAGTCAGTCAAGACATCGTCAGTGACTTAGCGAGATGCTCTAATGTTTTCATGTGCCACAATTGCTGTTTCTCTGCTTTCTGTTTCTAAGTTCATGAAATAACAAGCAACGGTGTATTAATATTTGAAGCAAGGGTTGTTTTTTTTAATGTTTAATTGCTGCAGAGCTTGTGTTTATTTCTTTTCACTTCACAAGTCGAAAGGGTAATTCTCTCACAAGTGCCCACATCTTTGCATACAACTGTATATCATCAATTAAATCATGTCCACAAGTCCACAAGTAAAAGTATAACAAATAGATGCAAATTATAACTAGGTATACTAGGTATACGATATACTTACATTGCCAAGATTCCCATGGTTTGACCTTCTTTTTAAAATTACTCACTGTTTAAATATTTCAATGTATATGTGTATACATTTTATCTAGTTTATCTATTTTATTTTATTTTATCTATCCACCCATCTATCTATCTATCTATCTATCTATCTATCTATGTATTTATCTATCTGTCTATCTATCACACTCTCTCTCTCTCCCTCCCTCTCTCTCTCTCTCTCTCTATATATATATATATATATATATATATATATATATATATATATATATATATATATATATATATATATATATATATATATATATATATATATATATATATATATATACACATACCTATAAATACATACATATATATATATATATATATATATATATATATATTTGTGTGTGTGTGTAACTATGTAACTCAAGAGGTTGATTACACCTTTAAATGTCATTATTCTCTTTCATTGTGCTGGTTTTAGAGTCTATCACAGTGGGTTTTTTCCCATTGACCTCAAACGCAGCACAATAAGCTTTACACTATTGGGAACATGTGTAGCCAATCATACGCCTAGAAGATGCTGAGGCCCGCCCCCTTCCTCCGCCAACCAATCAGAGTCGGCCAAAGTGCAGCTTCAGTTCCTGTAGTCAAAAAGCACCTTTCTTTGACAGAGGGGAGGAAGCTGTTGGACATTTAATCATCAGGTTAGGCTACTGTGTTTTCCGACATCATGCCCACTGCAAGGTAAGAGACAGAACATCCAGCTACCCGCCAGTGTTTCCATAGGCAACAGTTCTGTTGTGACCGTCCTTGTAATTATATAGACCCAGCACTGCCAGTCTCCCAGTGGGTTGATTGAGAACACTGATGTCAGACTTTTGGCTGATGTGTTGAGTCGGGATGGCTTCAGTGACTGCATCTTATTTAAAGTCTGTTCTTTTATGGGTTTTTGTAGAAGCCAAATGGCTGATGTGTAATTTTCACATTGATCTGAAAAGGGAAGTCACTGCGTCTGTGTCCTGTGTTTTATCAAAGTTGAGGAACCAGTTAAAAAGGCTCTGTTAGGAGTAAACTTTGAACATTCTGACATTTTTTTTGCTGAAAATTTTTACATGAAATGGTCATGGGGATAGAAAATGCTAAATTTAAAACTCTTCAAACAGAAACAGGTTTAATGGGTTTTCCTATTTGAAACATAAGCTTTACTCTAAGCATTCTCTTTTTAAAATGTGTTTGAATGACACATGCCTGTATATGACTTTTTCAGATACTTAAAAATCCTTAATTTGATCTTCCGAGCTTGTCAAAAGTGCCTGCTTTTTATTTTTTATAATCTCCATGTAAGTGGGAGGAAAATGAAACTCAACCATGGACAGTTGTACATCTCTCAATGCAAACTGAGATGTAGTCCTTGAAATCCATTCATAAGTCTCTTTTTGTTGCTTCCTTTTCTCATGTGTTGCTTACATATGTTGACTGTAGGTGAGACATTCAGGTAAAAGAACCATCTGTGAAACATGGGATCATTTCTCCTCAAAAGTTTCAGTGATTCTTAGTCCAGCAAATCAGAAACAGATGATTGTCTGCATCACAGCAGACTGTTTGTTTCGTTTGGTGAGTGGGAGTTGGCATAATACAATATGTTTTTCTCTCCCCACAGTGAAAACACCCTTTTTGGTATGGGAAATCCCTTGCTTGACATTTCAGCTGTTGTGGACAAAGATTTTCTTGACAAGTAAGTTCAAGCAGATCATTTGTTTCAGCTGAGAGCTTCATATTTCTTTGTCTTACATGAGCAAATTAAACTTGCATTATTTATATGTTTATTCTTTCCTAAAAGGTTTGGACTGAAGCCTAATGACCAGATCCTCGCTGAAGACAGACACAAAGCCTTGTGAGTCAGAACTCCACTGGGACACCACATGGTTCACTAGTTTAATGCAAAGTGTTAAAATGACATGGAGCCAAATAAGGGCTACGCTGGTCATTTATACCCACTACTACCCACTTGACACAGTATGCTGTGCTCAAAATAGCCAAGTCAGACCTCTGTAACCGGGACACTTGGAACTTGACTCGCCCACATTTTTCCCATACTGAATTTTTGCCAAACTACACTACTTTAACCCTCTGCATGTTTAACTACATGTTACTGACTGACACTAGGTAAACAAATAATCATTAGTTTATTCAGGGCAGGTTTTGCTAAGCGTGTGGGTTCCTTTTCCTGACCCTGGCTCCTTCACATTGCAAGCAGATGCCAAACAGTAATACTATAGGCTTACTCGAGAACGTTGTGTGTCACTGTACATAGCACTGCTGTTGAAGTTTAAAAGATCAGACAATTTCATATTCATAGGTAAATCACATATTCCAAATTTGGGTTACAGTATGTAAACCTTTTTTAGTTACTTGACTATTCTAAAGGAGCGTGAGAATATTTTGTATGAAAATACTGATTGAATGATCTGCAGTAACTACTTTGATGATCAAATACACAACTTTCTGGAGCTTGAAAGTGACAAGTTTTTATACACTTAAACGGCAAATTGTTTCATTTTTTTCAGGCTTGTTAACAGCAGCTATTCTAAGCAGTTTGATATCCATGAATTCATCAATGAAAATATACCATATGTCACATTTTCCAAAAATCCTGAATTCAACTTTGGACCAAAAATTAATTGTTCCTTGGTTTATAGTCTAACTGAGTAAAAATGTTTGTCTGTTACTCAGACAAACATTGAGACAGGAACTGTTTATTTTGCTCTTGATGGACCTTAACAGATACTGTATGTGTGTATTCTGGAGCCAAGTGGTTGATTCACTGAGCACAAATGCTCTTTTACAGGAATTCATTCACAAATTCACACGTCAGAGCTGCCCAGTACAACCAGACTTATCTTTTAGATGCAAGATAACCACATTCCTATCTGCTGGCCACCAAGGGCACCTATGCAGTGGTATTAAGGGAGGAGCAAGTGCTTCTTTTTCATTTCCTAAAGCCGAAATCATCCTGCTGGTCTACAGATTGAGACAGTGACCTTTTGGCGCACATCTTTAAATTTTGAGTCAGCAGAGGTATGATGCAGTATCTTGCCTTTTTAACAATTTTGCCTTTTTCTCACAAAAGAATATACTTACTTGAATGAGAAGAAACTGATACACTATCCACTGGTTTTCCGTCACTGTTCTGTCACTAGATGTATATAAGATGTTTTTAGTTACTGAAATGACAGTGTTAGAGGCTTATGAAGCCTTGGTGAAGGTGTGTGCTCTGATGAATGTAAAATCGCGGCGCAGTAATTGTAAATTGTTAATTCATATACAATATAAAGACAGATCAGTACATCAGATCGTCGGTACCTTACAGTGGGCTACCTTGTCAGGTCTTGTTACTTGATAAAGGGACACATGTGACCTTGGGCGGCAGCGGCGGCGCAAAGCAGCATCATCAGCAGTGTTGTTCTCCTCCAGCACAAAGGCAGCGGTGTTATCTTTAGCCCCACAGGCACCGTTCCCTCTACATTCTACACAAGGTCAGGGCAGGATTAACATGCGGCTCTGGTGGTTAATTCCCAGCACAATGCATTTCAATGCATGTCCCCCTCCAATACCACACACAGCACATACTCTCCATCATGTCTGTCAATTTGTATCTGAATGTACGTATGTTTTTTCATATGTTTTATCACGTTACCTGTTAACTTATTGAAGTACATATTCCGAGTGATTGTAGCCTCAGATGCTGAGTTATGAGTTGCAGTATTCTTAATAATGCTGTGTGATCAGTGACATCCAAAAGAAATTCAGTGTGTATCGTGCAAAGAGGTCAACCACAAGGTCACTAGCCCATTGATGAAGAAGAACTTGGCTGAAGTGTTGTGACAAATACTATCATTACTAAAAAGGCCACAATAGACTTACAAGCCTAGACAGCTAACACTATTGTTGTGCTTCTGAATCTACAGAGTGTAACAAGATTCATTTTTTTTCCCCAGTCACCCTGGTGGGAGAGAGATCATTGGATGCAGTGCACTGTTGCCATGCCTTAATTCAATTATCTAGTCACAGCAGAGCCCACATAATCCTGTTGTGGCTGAGAAATTGCCTTCTCTACAGTAGAAACCATCAACATCCCTGTTAGTCCTGGCTGGGGACTAAATTTTTCTTTTTTTTTTTTTTGGAACAAGTTTCAACTGTGAGTTTTGATGCGTTTTCACTTAGTATTAAACATGTAACCTAGAACTGAAACAGTTGAATATTTGATGGACAGAAAACAAACTGATAGCAGTTTGGAAAATTGATTTTGTTTGCCAAAAATATCAGGATTTGCTTCTTGTCTCTGCCTCATATTATTATAATTTGAATAATGAAGCCATTAGTTGATCACTGAAAAGTGTTATGACTTGTTTAATATGAATATTTGTTGGTTTTCTCAGTAAATGATGATTGTAAATTAAATATACTTTAGTTTTGAACTGTGGGTCAGACAAAACAAGATATTTGAATACATCAACTGGGATTCTGGGAAACTGATGGAGGTTTTTCAGCATTTTATTACATTCTTTCTTATATTTCTTATTTCTTACTCTTAAAAATCAGATTAATAGATAATTAAAATGTTCATTTGTTTCATTATTAATTGGGAAATTGAAGAAATTATTAAAAGATACAGTAAATTAGTAATGAAAGTAGTCATTCATTGCAACTTTAAAGGATAGCACTGGATATTTTCCTTTTTTTTTTTTTTTTTTAGCTAGTGTCAACAAATCTCATTAAAAGACCAAAACCAACAATAAGTTGAAGTGTAGCCAAAGCCTGATATATTTTATGTCTCTGTGCTATGGAGCTTCATTGTTGTTCAGTAATGATTAAAAACACATCACTGAGCTACTTCTTGCTCATGTTCCTTTATTACAATAAACAAAGATATAGTAATTTATTTTGAATCAGTCCCACATACACATCCTGAAGCTGTGAATATGTACAGACACACCAAATATTTATTACTCTACCAGTAAAATTAATCCCCCAAAATGCACAGTTTATCTCTTTTTTTATAACATTTTTTGCTAAAAGCTAAAGTGCCCAGTTGTTTAGGTACAATTCTGAGCCATTTTAAAAAGTGATTCTAAACTGTAAGTTTATGACTCATTTTTCTTAAGAATAACCTCTTTCATAGAAACCAATATGATAAGTATTTATTGCTACAGATAGAGTAGGGAAATCAGAAGGCTTTGAGAGATTGACTAACACAAAGTTGGTCTTGGTTTATTTCAGGGTGTTTGTTGACAGTCAGACATTTCTGGAAAGACACCAGTGTAATCCTTTGATGAAAGCTAAGATAGGACCTCCTCTGCTGAAAAAACACCAGCTTCCTGTGTGTCCTGGTTGCCTAGTGGTTAAGACGCATACCATATAACCACAATGTTGCTGGTCTGTTTCCGGCCCCAGACTTTTGTTGCATTTCACATCCCTGTCTCTCTCTCCCCATGTTTCCCATCTGTATCAAGTATCCAATAAAGGCTAAAATGCCGAACTAAATCTTCAACACCCCAAAAAAACACCCAACCAAATACAGTCCATGGATCATGCAGCGTAATCTCATGCAACGCTAGAATCACATACCCCATAACCTCATCACTCCCGTCCATAAAAGGCAGCTGCTGCTTCTCTGCACTTGTATATTGTATAGCGTTTACAGTGTAGCGGTTTGTTAGTCATATTGCAGTGAAAGCCCCGTTGTTGTACTGTAACTGCTTTTTAAATGATATTTCCATTGTGATTAGTGAGCTGCAGTTGAAAGGGTTGTTTTCAGAAGCGTTTCTTTTTTTTTTCACACAATGCGTCAGATGTTTTGAAATGAGGTTGTAAGAGGAAATCAATTAACCAAAGCGCTGTCCTACACTTCCCCCCTGCCTGCAGAGATATGAAATGTTGTAGCGTTGCTCAGTTTTTTGTAGTCCTTGCTGCCATCATGTGGCATGAAATATAAGTCTGTTTCCAGCAAGGTAGGGGATTTGTAATGGCTTTTATTGTCTATGTTATATATTTTCTTATTTATTCACCAGTGTTGTCTCTTTTCAGTTCATACTGTTGGATTTTTTTTTTATAATTTTATGCCTTTAAAATATTTATGTACTTAGTACTTGGTTGATGTTTTTTAATTTTTATATTTTTATATTTATTTATTTATTTAGACATTTCCCTTTTCTCAGTAGTGAATTTCTTTGAACACTTGGGAATTACAGTAAAGGGGGCATGTACCTTTTGTGACCAGCAGGGGTCAACAGTAGCCCACTGTTTCTACCTCAAGGAGTCTCAGTAGGAAACAACATGTCAACATAATGAAAACACGCCTCTTTCTGCAGGAGATTAGTATGTGGGCAAATAAACACTTTATTTCAGGATAACTAGACATTACAGGCTTCTTGGAACAGGCAACATTTCATAATATAACATCCACCCAAACCCTTGTGGGGTTGCTAACTATATCATATTAAAGCTAATGATTATTATTGTCAAATAAGTGAGTCATTGTTACTGCCTAGGCTCCTGAATATTTGTTTTATGACTCCATGTGTCCAATGATAATTAATTGTTTACTTTCTCATCTCTGGATGATGGCGTGACTCTTTTCAGAGGTTGTTTGCTCACAGCAATTAAGTTCATCAGTGCTCATCCTCCTCCTCCTCCCTCTCCCTCGCTCTCACCCCCCTTCTCTCTGTGCTAAATGCAGATTAGCAGCGTCACAATCGCATCCAGAATGAGAGTAAACTCCTCATTATGCCGTGTGACCCTCTGCTGCATGAATAATTCAGGGCTGCAGTGTTAGTGGCTGGCTGTTATTAGCATTCCGGATGGCGAGGGAAAGAGAGAAAGAGAGGGAGAGTGAGGGTGGGAGGCTCATTTCACTGACAGGGCTGACTCAGGGGGATCAGCGCTGGATTGAGACACACATCACACACACATCATCACACGACACAGGAGATCAGTGGAGGTGCCTCTCCATTCACACACCCCGCTGTCTGTGTACATCTTACACACCCCTGCTGCTGCCGTGCAGCTCAATCTGCTTACTGGGAGGAAAACAACAAAGGCCTCTCTCACTGAGTACATGCTAAACACTCTGGCTCCTGGGTGTGTGTGTGATAGATTCTGCTCTGTAAACACACTTGACTCTACCCCTCTTTTTTTTCTTATTTTTTTGTTTTTAATATATAACGAAGTGAATCTTGAGTGCTAGAAATCCCCTGGCTGAGCTATCTTGGTGTGTCAGGAGGAGAAACACTGTTCCTTGTGTGTGTGTGTGTGTGTGTGTGTGTGTGTGTGTGTGTGTGTGTGCTCTCACATGCAAGCATGCGTGCAGAAGCTGCATGTGCTTGCAATGGTGCCACTTCACTGGATGCACTCATGCTTGACTGAGTGTGTAGACACATTACTACCCCCCCCCTTTTTTTAAACCTCCCAGCTCCCTTGTCTATTGCTGAGGCTGTGAGCTGTACTACAGTACTTAAACTCACCTCCGCAGGCCTGCCAAAGGGGGGGGGGTGAACAACCGGCTCCCCCTGCTGCTTAGGGCAAAGGTCATGGGGCTGCATCCATCAGCTGACCCCTGAGCCAAAGAGAGAGAGCAGAGATTAATGGCACTCAAGTGGTAATTGAGACATGTGAAACATGTTCAGCCGCCAACTGTGCTACTGTTGATGTTTTATTGATACACATGAATCCATTTGGGGTGCTTGCATAAATCCGGCATGCTCACCAGAGCTGTACTCAACTGTAAGAAATGTGGATCTAGACCTTTTGAATTATAAAACAAGAAAACTTTTAAAATAATTGAAAGGGGAGGGATAAAACCCTGATATGTTGTTCTGTTGTTTTTTTTTTTTTTTGACGAAATAGGTTAACGTGCTGTGATATAGGCTGATTGCTCTGCATGTAAAGCATACATGCTGCATCATGAGAGATGGCTGATGCAATCATAATTAAGGCTTGTCCTCGCTGGAGCTCCAAATGTGTCTCTCTTGTTGATGGTGGCTGCCAGCAGGTGGTGCCATAAGGAAACATCAAAAGTCAAAGGGAGTGGAACAAACATAATCCACATCTCTGTGCATGTGGGCGTCCCCCCTCCCCTCCTCTCCCCCCAACTCCCCCCTTTTAAAGAGCATTTTATAATTAAAATGTGGGTGTCTCAACCAGTACATACAGCATGTTCAGTTCAGAAAAGCATGGTCAGGGCTATTTTTAGTCGTCCGTGTTCCCCAGCAGCCGCACAGAAAAAGCCACCGATGTCATCAGCCCTTATACATGTAGGCTAGTTAGTGCACTATCTGTGCTGATCATTTCTCTACAACCGCGGGAGTAGAGATGGGAGGCCTCACTGGTGAGCAGCAACACTCCCCGTGTGTTTAAAGTTCACACTGGGCCATATGGTCCCCGCAGTAGGGGGTGGTGGTGGAATTATTCACACGAAGCGCTCTGAATCACCAAGATCCTGGTATCAACCTCCAAGATAAGGGGAATGTCTCAAAGGCTTTGTGCTCCGGCTTCAAATCTCAATCCTCAAGAGAACACCAGAAGCCCCATCCTTGCTTACACACTCCCTCTTCCCACTCTCTCCCTCGATGTGTCCCTCTTCCTCTCTCGCTCTTTCATGTCCTCACACACACGGACACACACACTCTCGCACTCTCTCTCCCACATCCACACAGTACAGTGTGACAAACAACACCACCCTCTGCAGCGCGAAGCCAAAAACCTGTGACATTTTAGAGGAAATAATATGAACTCATCCTCCATGACCAGATTTTGCCCCTGCCGCCTAATCCTTGAGTGCAGCCTAATTAAGTACAAACAGCAGTCCTCGGTTAATGCCAGCAAATGGGCGGCTGTTGCTGCTGGATTGGCCGAATATTAAAAGGATGCACATTTGTTGTTTCTGCATTCTGATGTAATTACTCACCCATTATGACCATGTAATTGTGTAGTCATTAATTGTGCATCCAGTCTATAATGTGAAAAGGCTCATCGTAAAGAGTCGTGGCATTTTTGCTTTGCACCCAGAGTCTCTTTCTCAGCTGAATATGGATTTACCCAAATGGATTGAGATACCTGAGCGATGGCGGTATCGTACTGCTTTTGTGCAAATCAACATTCATCCCTTACTGTAGTCTATTAGAAGATGTCAGACGATGGGAACAAGGCCTCGCTCGCTGTTTGAATCATGACTCATTTGTGTTCAGTACTTTTATGCACCTCATTCTTCGCCATCTATTCCCATCCTGCCCTAATGTTCCACTGATAAGAATGTCCTATTCATTCTGCGTTCCTCACCGGTTGCTACAAAGAGAGAGAGAGAGAGAGAGAGAGAGAGAGAGAGAGAGAGACTTTGCAGGCATTGAATGAAAAGCACATCTATTTCTGAGGGGGAGCATGAGCACGGTAGAAGATAATTATTGATTTGAAATAAGAAAAGATAAGGCTCAACCTTGAGCAGCCCAGCGATAGCGCGCAGAACAGAATAATTAATGGGCCTGTCTTGTGTCAGGACAAGCTTTCACACTGAGACGAGCGTATTGATCTTAAACAGATAAACTGCGTAACCCTTTGTGAAGGGTTTGACAAACAATTTAATTGGGGGGAAAAACAACAATATTCCTCACCCTTTCCATCTCCCTTTCATCACATCCCCGAGCTGTTTTTCCTCTGCCTGACCTATGGAAACAATTACTGTGCATCAGGCCTTGTACTGCCTCCAGACTACCAAGGAAGGCTGGTGTAGGATGCACACACTGATTGGGGAATCTAATCAGTGGTGGAACCTGTCTCCACTCCAGATGCCTATGTTGAAACTGGGATTACCGAAGCCTTTTAGCTGTATTGCCCCCTCTCTGCTTCTGTCAGAGAGAGAGAAAGATGGATCTGCCTGTTTAAATGTACCTGCCTGCTAGAGCTGAAGCAGAGATAATTTACTGTTCCTGTACAACCCTCCTCCTTCCTAATCCCTGAGGAGAGCAGCAAAGAAGCCCCAGTCCTCTCACTTCTTCCCGTGCCCTCCCCTGATTAGTGATAGGGGCCGTTTGATCATGTTTCCCTGCCTGTCCTTGTGATTTGTAAGCTGTTTAAACGTGAACGAGGCAATTAAATAAGGACGAATGGTGCGTAGGAGAGTGGGTGCCGTGATGATCATTAGCGATGAATTACCCTGGTGTGCACTCAAACACTTGGGAGGACTTTCAGGCAGACCACTCCCGAGAATCCAGATCCAATCTAGCCATTGATTAACAGAGACTTGTTCTTCCTGTGAAATCACTCGACGGGGATTTTAGGGCACTCATCCGGTCTTATCGAGATAGGCTAACATCAAAGGCGAATGAAGAGGGATTGGGTAAATGGGCTCGCCTTGCCCTCCATGTAAGAGACTTAGAGGAGCAAATCTTGAATTATTGCCCTATGTAAATAATCTACTTGGCTTGTTTTTTGGGGGAGGTGAGAGAGGAACTCATGAGTCACTTGGGGGCAGAGAACACTCATAGTACTTTGGAAGCGCTCATATTTCCCTTGATGTGAATCCGCGGTGGGGGCTCCATTGCCAGGAATGTAAACAACACAATGTTCCTAACTTGTGTGATCTGCCCTGGCAATTTGAATGTGTTAAGCCAGGGAGATGTAGAGGCATTCATTTTTGAGGAGAACTCTCATGTCCTCTGAATACAAATATTGCATTCAGTAGCCTAATTCCCCTAATTTGAATATGATTTGATTTCAGCTGAATAAATAAGTGCCTCTATTACTCTCAAATTGGAAGGTATGAAATTGAAAAATAGCACAGTGCCTTTAGTTAAGAGTGGTATTTAACCAGAGTTTCAGGGGCAGTCTCATGTAAAGCACAGGTTATATAACACAGACTGTCCATACATTAGTGGAATGTATGGCATAGCTGGAATTGCTCTTCTACTGAACAACACCAGCGGGTTTTTACAAGCAGAGGTTACTGGCTGAGGACATTTTGTTCAAAACAATTTCTTTTTCTCTGCCGCCTCCCATCCCTGAGTGAGCTTAGACTGCAGTAGATGGAAAGGGATTTTCTCTCCCTAAATGGCCAAGGGGGCCGTTTACGGTGTCACTACTATGGGATCACATGATGTTTGAGGGTGTAAAGGTCTCGAGGCAGCTGCTCCTTTTCGGATGGGATTTTCGAGGCGTCCAGGAGCAGGGCCCCATGCTGTCTGCACAGAAAGGTGGAGCAAATACTTCTAGGGAAGAAAAAAAAAAAAAAAAAGCTGAAATCCTCAGTAGCTGTGTGTCTATTTGAAATGGGCTCTGGAGTCCTTCGACTGACTTCATGTTATAAACACCCACAGTGCTCAAATTCTTCCTTTGTCAAGGAGTCATAACAGGTGTCTCAGGAAGGATTTTTTTTTCCCCGTTAGCATATTTTCCACTTGCATGGAAAGTTTTTTTTTTTTTTCCTTTTTTTTTTATTAGGAACATTCTGCCCTGGGTAGACCCCTTGCCTTGAGACATGATATGCAGACTTTCTTTGAAGCAGTAAAGGTTACTTTCACACTCGCTCAAAATTCGGCCATGCCTAGTTAAACCAGGTTGTGCTCAAGTATTAAACACCCCTGGCTGACATACAGTGTGTTGGTAAGCCATGATGCACTTTGAATGCGTATTACTCTTGTCTGCAGCGAGTATACACAACAGACATAACATATTTCTAGGTCCAATCTTAAAAATTCAAGCATGCTCCCCCAGAACATACAACCTTTGACCTCCCCTTTAAAATGTTTTTTAAAATCCTGAAAAGGAAATGCATTTTCACTGTGCAGCAGAACCTTTACATAACCAGGACCCCTTGGTATTACTCTCAAGCATTTTCTAAACAACCTCTCTTACTCAGTAAAAAGCTGGAAATACACATAACACCAGTAGGAATGATATGGTGCACCTTGAACTATTTACCATGTCATTGGATTTTTTTTTTCCCCTGATGTAAATACACTTAAAAAAGGACAGTCTTCAATTTGCAGTTAAGGAAAAAAAAAGCCAAGGACCTCCTAATGTGTCGAATCATCTTGACTGCAGTTAGGTCAATTTCCTCAGCAGAGTGGACACGTTTATATAGCCAGCCCCCTGGGAGGGCTGTTTGTGCGAACGTGAAGAATACACATTATTCATGTTCGCAGCTCCCCAGATAAAGACTCGATCTCACAGCATAGCCCAGCTTTGCATCACTGTACACATAAGCATTGAAGCTATTGATGTTTGAAATGGCAGTGTGATGGGAAAATACAAAAAATGACAGTACTGCCTTCAGTGCTTCACTGTAGACCCAAGAGTGTTGATGTGGTTTGTGTTTGAAACTTAGCAATTGTTTACTCCACATTCCCCAGTCATATCTGTTGTCTTGACTCATTGTGTTTAGTCTGTTATAGTTGTTTCTAAACTTTGCTGTATGGTTCAGACATCAAACATTTAATCGGATGTGGTCTGTCCCTAAACGAGTTATCTGGCTCTGAGATTTTATATACACAAGGAAATTGTGAAACTTATTTTTCTAATTGCCCTGAAAACATCACCTATGAAATAGAAAATGGTGGCCTATCTCCACTAAGTGAAAGATGAATGGTGTCTTTCATTTCACGCCTCCCTTTGAGAAAGCAGTTCAAGTTACTCGGAGAAGACTTTCGCTGCTCATCTTGCCTTAATATTGTTTGGCTGACTACAACCATGTGTGGACAGTGTTATTCTTTTGCCTTTATCTAGCTCACATTTAGAGCCTAACTGCCTCTTTTCAACCCCTACAACATTTGTGGTCAAGTGTCCCATTTAACAAAATCCAGCATTTACTTGCTTCTTTTTTTCCTTTTTAAGAAGTTCATATAAACAATTTTCACCTGTAACATCAAAGGTGAAGGATGGTAAAAAAGAAAAAAAAAGAAACGTTCAGGTTTATTGTAATGCAGAGTTGAGTCGACCTACTGCTATTTTCTTTCTTTAAGTAGGAAAAAT
This sequence comes from Istiophorus platypterus, assembly GCA_016859345.1. Lineage (NCBI taxonomy): Eukaryota > Metazoa > Chordata > Actinopteri > Istiophoriformes > Istiophoridae > Istiophorus > Istiophorus platypterus. Next base: position 11,729,005 of record CM029119.1, read on the forward strand.
ACAGACCTACGAGTAAAAAGCTAAGGCTAAAAATAGTTAAATAGTTTGCCAGAAGTAATCGATGACTGGTTTAAATAGATAGCAACATTGAAAGATAAACTGATACATATAATTATCCTAAAGCATCCAAACATTTGAAAAAGTTATCTAAAAGAATAGATAAATTCTCCTACGGTTAGGATTACAAATGTGAATGTTAACAAGTGACCTATACACTAGCAGTTAAACTGAATGAAAGGAGTGTTGTTTTATATAATTAATAAATAATACATGATTTAATCTGGCAAGGCTGTGGGGGTAAACTGAACAAAAACAAAACAAGTCTATTGCAATTTGCTCATTGCACCAAAAAGCATTTCGAATTCGGGTCGTCTGTCCATTTGTCCGTCTATACCCACATACTCAAGGATGAACAGATTAGATTTTGGTTGTGAAAGGTCAAGGTCACTGTGACCTTACAAAACAACGCTTTTGGCCATAACTCAAGAAAATTCTTCCTTTGTCATCCTGAGAGGAATAACTGGCTCTTAAGCTGTTGTTTAGTATGCTCTACTGTGTTTGCGAGCTAACTGGTTGCTAACATTCCTTTGCTTTGAAGATAGTTGTGCGTAGCATTTCACTGGAAACATGTTTTCAGCCGAAGCAGCTGGAAATGAGGATGATCAGGACAGTGAGTCTGTGCCTCGGTAGATTTATAGGCCTTAAGGCAAACAATGATTAAAAGATGCTATTAGGAGATAAGGAATCTGTTGATAATTTGCAGCTGTGAGCAAACTGCAGAGTCATTTGAGCCAATTATAATATAAACATGCAAGGATTCTGCTGGCATGATACATTTTATTTTTACACAAAGTTAGCATGTTAGGATTCTAAAGTTTGTTACTTAAGATGGCAGGCTAACATGCTAGACTGCATGGAGGTTACCAGGGTGTGATGCTAACTTTTGTATTTTAGCCTTCTATGTGAGCCTGTTTGATATTACAGCTGAAATTCACTGGAATTTAGTTATTGCCTGCTGTGTCTCAAGAGAGAATTATGACATTTTGATAGTGATATAAAGATCAAAGAATCACCAAAGTCATGAGGATCCATTCTTGATTAATTTGCAGTGCTTATGAAATACAGTCTATCCCTACTCCTCCTACACATGTTGTAATGGGACAGGATTGAGAAACCGGTTGTCTGTATGTTAAAACGTGGGTGTATTTGGCGTCTACTCAAAAGCCCTCATCAGTGGGTCTGGTCAAATTCACTGTGGTTTATCTTGCAACCTGTCTTTTGTAACAACTCTTGCCCTTTTCTTTATTTCAGGTTTGAGGAAATCATCAAAAGGAACAAAGTTGAATACCATGCTGGTGGTTCAACCCAGAACTCAGTGAAAATTGCTCAGGTTAGTCCCCTCTGTCCCTCTGCAGTGTGCTTGAATGTGTTTTGAATATACAGGGGTATGCTTGTAACCTTAGATTTGTCAGCCTGGCAGCCCTGGGAATACAGAGCGTAGCTGCACAGCAAGTTGACACATTACAGTTTAAGGTGTTGAGAATCCATCAGACCTGCCACGGAAAGAGAAAGGCGGGAACGATTCATAATATTTGCAGTGTTATCTACTTGGCCTAATTTCCTGAGACATATCAAACATCAATTAGAGGGAATTACAAGTAGATGCAATTAACATGTCAAAACAAATTATATCAAACAAATGCTGATCTTCTGCCTTGCTATTAGACAGATTTGAGCATTTTAAAGAAATTGGTGATTGTCCAAATCTAAAATGGCAAGTTTGGGAAGATTATTCACTAGATCCGTGTTTTGTTTTGTTTTTTGACTGCAATAAGTCTCTGAATTTGACATACAGTGATTAGCTGCTGATAAGGCTTTGGTCTGCTCACAATAAACAAAAAAAGCATCCAGCTGAAAAATAATTCTCTTTCAAGGAGAAATGAGTGCAGAAGCTAATTGAGAGGCTGATGTTTGTGAAAGCGCCGACTCCTTCGTGTGTGTGGGTTTTGTTTGTGCATGTCAGCACAGTGTGTAGTGTTCGTATTTGTACACATGTGCCTGTTTATGTGCGTGTATTTGTGTGTTTGTGTGTGTGTTTAGCAAAAGATTGATACAGGGAGAGGGAAAAGAAAGCAGGCAGGCCCTCAGGCTGCCACCATCTCCATGCTTTGGAGACAGTAAACATCCTTTAAAAAGAGACGCGGAGCTGTGCACCTCCATACAAACACTCTTTAATTATCAAGATCAGAAGCTTTTGCATAAACTTCAGTCACTAACAGACATTAACTGCCAACTTGATTTTATTCTTTAGGCAACAACTCTCCTGGTTCTTTCTTTTTTCAATCGTATGTGTGTGTATCTGTTTAAAAACCGGTAGGCTCACTTTTCTAATCGACTCAATTACAGCCTTGAAAATTTTAATCTTATAAATTTCAGCAGATCATTTACCCCCCTTTCTTGTCATTACTCCAGCTAAAGCCATAAAGCCATGGGTTTAGTTTGGTCTGCCTCAGTTAAGTCATAGACCTTGACAAGGACTTTTCATGTTTTATTTAAGAAGACATTGAAGGAACTGCCCCAAGGTGGATATCAACTCCCTTGTGAAATCAGATGGAGAAGGAGATTTTTATTGCTGGCCCCTCTCTGGATAAAGAGCCGTCATGGCGTCTGTGCCCTGTGAGAAGCATTCAGTCAACTAAATTGGTCCTATAATGGCATGGCAGACCCCAGTCAAATGTTATTCTACTCTGTTTATTTGGCTATTTACCCCCTTCATAGGGGAGATGTAGAGCTGATTCTGAAATGCTCAAGATAACAAGAGTGTTTTCATCCCACACCCAGAAGTCTCAGAAACAGTTTCTGTCAATATATACCTTGAAGCGCTGACTTTTCCACATTTCACTTTCAAGTGATGGTGTTCTTTTATGAAAAATGTATAATGCATAACTGGCTCCCAGATTATCACATTGTAGCACCTGCAATATGTGAAACTTCAAACCTAGCTGTATTGTGGAAGCTGAACCTTCAAACACGAATGATATGCACTGCAGTACTGAATCCACATCAAAGGGCCCGGTGACTAAATGAGATGCTCGATCCAGGGCAGGTTTGCTCAGGAGCACTATCGCCGCTGGAGGAGAGCGAGAAGTGTTCAGAGGCTTTGCGCAGGAATCACTGCACACGCTGGGAAAACCCGGGGTGTGGGAGGATCAATCCCTTCGCCAGTAGAACTCGTACTTTCCTCCAAAACCCAGCCGCTTCATCTGAGGCTGTAATAGGTTAAATACTGCTGCTTCATCCCAGTTAAGATTCCTGCACTATCAAGGAAAACCTAAACCTTGGCTTTAAGAAGATACAGAATCAATGGTAATTGGATTTAGTCAAATGAGAATTGACCAAGCTGAGGCTTAGATGGATAAGTATTGTTTTCCTCTAACCACTGTCTCTGTCTTGCTCTTTGATCAAAATCATCCATATTAGCGTTTGCTAGTTTGTCGATTGGTTGCACTCAGTGCTATCTTTAGCCCTGGGACAGTACTTTTTTTTCCCTTTCCAAGCATTGTGGTTCCTTCCTCTGCTTATCCATATACATATCCATACTGTAAATGTTTGGATCAAGTCAGTGAAGTTGCAAACTTGCATGCAGAGCTCTCTGGCTCTGATACTAAAGGAACAAAATGCAATGACAGAAGTTGTTCGGAGGTTGTTGTCTTCACCCAGGCTCTAACAAACACCATGCCCTGAGGGGGGATCTGACATAAAGGCTCACCTAGTGGATGTTGTGAGGCTGTAAGGTAACAAAAACCAGCCCAACATTGCTTGCTCATGTACAGCCCCACACATCAAAGGGCTTGTGCTCAGATAGGGTGTGGCGGGAAACCACAAACATATTTTTTTCAGTTATTTACAAAGTTGAGGGGGAAAAAAAAACCTGAGCTTTCTGAGAATGTGATCCAGAATTTGGTACCACTGAGCACGCATGGTGTTTATCACAGGTGACAGAATCGGTGGGGGGAGTCAGTTGACTGGAGGGCTGTATCAAGAAGCACAGTCAATTCATTTAGACAGAACATCAAAGTCCTCCAACAGCTCCTTGGGGCCCAGAGATTGAAGTCTGAGCAGAGACAGGCTCATAGGGAGTTATTGCTGCTGCCAGGGAAGTAGATCTTACTCTAAGTGCCTCGTGTAAATCGTGCATTCGCATTATGATCCTTGCAAATCAACACCATTGACATATTTTATTTCTTTGCACTGTAAGCAGGCTTTGTTCCCATTCACCAAAGGGATAAATTGCATTGTGTCTGTGCCATATGCGTCACACAAAAAGTTATGATTTAGTATGTTCCCTTTTCTGTATTTAGATTTTGTGCAATGTTTGCAGTCTACATCATCAATTCACTATGATGTCTTAATTATTGTTTAGAAAGTAAAGCTTTTGAAAAATCTGCTGTCTCTGTTATGGTTATGATGCCTAACATTTCCGTCAGTCTAACATTTCCTCAGACTTGGTCAATCGTGGAAGGGGTGAATGGGGCCCAGGTTTGGATGCTGGCTCTGAGCTCTTAATTGGAAACGCATGTGCACCACACTGTTGAAAGTTGTATTTAAAAAACAGAAAAATCCCACAGCACTACTTGACTTCGAAAAAGGTCCTCACCAGCTCATATTTTGTAGGGGAATACTTAAACTGGGTTTGATGTCTCATTGAAAGCATTGACTTATTTCTTGGGGTGAAAATATTCCATGACCTAATGTTTGGCTTTTACAGCTCGTTTTGTTAAATAAATAAAGAACAGCAGCTTGCCTCCATTTGTATGGGCTAAATGAAGAAATACCTACGTCTGGTACCACTTAGAGAGAAGAGGACAGTTAAGGAGAAAGAGTGGAGCTTTTGTGTTCAAACTATGTGACTAAACCTTCAGGAGGATGTGCCTATGCGCTAAAAGAGGGCATTCACAATTTTATTGTCGCTCTCTGTTTTCACTTACATTCTTCTCACACTTTATGATTTGGTGTTAGGACAAATATTCTTTGTCTATGGAGAGACTTGGAGGGCTTTTGACACATTTGATGGTGGATCATTCTTTAACCTCTAGGATCTACATAAGAGACTTTTTTGTTTTGGTTTTTGATCACATTGAGTGAGCTTTTAGTTGCACAGATTTAGGTGCAGCTGTGCCGACAAGAGCATGCTAATGACCGATTAAAACCTGAACCCTGGTGGGCCTTTGAGTTCCATACTGCGGAAATCAACCCTCAAGTATGTGCCTGTTGTTAAAGCAAAAGCCTCTTGTTTGCTTTAAGACAGGTTAATTGCAGAACCACTGTTAGCACCCACTCTGAGCTGTTTTATGGCACCAGGGTCTTGCCGTTTCCTTCCCATTATGAACCAGTGGAAGGTCACAGTCTGTTAAGCGTCTTGTGAGAGATGCATGAAACCAAATGGATTTTTTTTTTCTTTTTCATTCCCATCGCCACTCATTCTGAACATTCCAGGTGTGCAAGCGTGCACTTGAGGGGGGCTGCCATTGTTTTCCCCTGCACAAGCAACGGAAGCAACGAACGCCTCATTCGCTTTGATGAGTGATGTGTTCATGCGTGGGCTTCAATGTCACCCGCCATGAGGCAGCTGTGAAGTCGCAGCTCACGTCTGTGGTGCCATTTACTCAATGATGAAGTGGGGAGATATCTGTTGGTTCCACATCCACCTCCCCTTTAGACACACATGTACGTACACACACTGTCTGAGCATGTGTTCCTCCTACCTTGACTGTATTGTGACTATATGTCACAGCTAATACAAGCGTGCATTAAATCTCAAGCTCTGTGATCATAGTGATAAAGGTTGACTGTGTGATTATGCAAGGCTTTGTCATCAAAGTGATTTGTTAACAGCTGACGGCCCCGCCGCTTGACGCCTTCTTTCTTGTGTTTCCTCATACTCAACTTTCCCACGAAATATTTGTTTGGTTTAATTTTCCTCTCAGATACGCAAGATTTGCATGGCCCTGGTGAGAGAAGACACAGATTTGCTGTAAAGGTTACATATTACCGTCCCTGTTGAAGTTAATTTGCCATCAAATTTGTGACTTAATTTAAGCTGCTAAGGGGAAGACGTGGGGAGTAGATTGTAACTCGTAAGTATGCATAGGAAGAGTGTTGATTAATATTGAGGGCTCAAGAGACAGACTCACTCAGTGTGTATCATCTGGCAATGGAATTGAATGTGATATCTTGCATAACGTGTCCTTGCTTTAAGTCCTTGGTTCCAGGCTCAGGAAGAAAGGCTTCACCATTGGCTTGCTTGCTTTCTGCTTGGCTGTTGTACAGTTAACCGGGCTCCAGGCGAGCTCTGAGTGATATCTGAAAGGACTTGTGAAACAGACAGTAGTCTACATATCTGGCAGCATTCTCATGTCAAATTACAGAATGATATTTTGCACAGGACACTCGGTACGCCTGCCACGTCGCTGTAATTCTGCAGTTAAAAGCAGGCACTTAGTATATTTGGTTCACAGGCAATGAAAAAAAAATTGTGCTCACATGGCTGTGTAATGGTCTGAGTGCCTTTCAGACTGTAAACAATGGTTCATTAAACGAACTATTGGTTGAAATCATCCATTGACACAGGTCAAGTCACTGATGAATGAAAGGATGATTGTGCATTTTATACAACTGTTCTACATTTTCATATGATCATTGAATGATGCCCCTGTTTCATATTTCCCCGCAGAATGTCTGTGGCAGTAGTATTTATTTGGCACATTCTCAGCATGCTCCCACTCTTGCGGTTGAAGTGTTGCATAGCAACTGAGAAAAACAGCTTTAAATATTTTGGTTAAAAAGGTTTTAAGAAAATAAAGAACAGCCTGCAATTACTGTTCATTTCTCCCGAGTTCATAAGTTTAAGGAGCTCTAGCACTGTGCCAAGTAATAAATGAAATACCAAATTAGGCTTTGTGTTTTCTTGGAAAAACTGAGAACAGGTCTTTCTAGAATACTGCGTCCCTTTGTGCCAATCCAGTTATTCATCCATTGCTATTTTGTTTATCGAATAAATGCTGGCAGCTGTCTGCACCTCCACTAATTCACAACTGTTTTGAAACAAAGCTTACAGTAGTTTCAGAGTGCAGCTTGGCTCAGTTTTAAAGCCAACTGAGTATATCTGTGACAGGATGGAAAATGTGTAGGTGAGTGCAAATTTGAAGTGATGTGCCGCAGGAAAACGGATGGGGATGGAGCGACGGGGATGGGGGCGCATGTGGAGAGAGAGAGAAGGCTGGATGACGCACAGCAGGTGACAGACAGACACTAATAGTAATGGCTCTTATCAGTGCTTCGCTCGCTACCTCTTTTCACATGGGCTCTGACATCCTCCTCCTACTCCACCCCCTCCATCTAGCAGGGGGTGCTGGGAGCTCGCTGGGTTGTGCAGCCCGCTCAGACGGAAAGAGCCTGCCAAACACTGGTCCCCTCACATATAAATTGCATCATTAACATCGCCTAGATTATTCCAAGCTCTCCCACCGGGTTTATGGCAGCACCGACTCAACTTAACTATTTGACTCACTGAAGACATTCAGGTTTTCCTGAGTGAGCTGTGCTCAGATCTGTGGGGAAATTCACCCGTTCTGTTCTCTCTTACAGTTTAAACAAATCAAGAAGAAATCAGACAGACTTATTATATAGCTCAATGTGTTTTCTTTCCTGTCTTGAGTTGTCAAAATCTAAGGAAGATAATATGGTTAAACAGGTGCTGAGGTACATGACTGAAATCAATCTCACAATAGTAATAATAATAGTAATTTTCTACTTTCTAAATATATATCACAATATATCAAATATCACCAATGAAATTAATTTTCAGTCAGACAAGACTCTTCACACTTTTCATACAGTATAATGCAAAAACTTTGATCACCGATTTTGTTCGTTTTATATCTTGTATTACAGCACTGTGTAAGATAAAACAACAACGATTAACGGATATAGAGAATATGTTTAAAAATCGCACATAAGATAACTAAATTGATTTCATTGTACAAAAGCAGATAAAAGAAGCAATTTGAAAATACAATCATTTGCCATGGGAAAATGTGATGGATGCTCAGCACTATTCTCTTACATTTCGTAGACTAAATTAATTTATTAACTCAAAAGAATGAAATCAACAGATTAATTGATATTAACATAGTAATCACTTTCAGTCATGATGATGCCAGAGAATTCTGTATAATTATCAAAAATCGTACATGATGCCAGAAAGAAGGTACAATAGTAATTAATGTGCATCAAGCTGTAGTTGTTATAAACTTAAAAACCAAACACTTCTTGGCTTTACCCTACTAATTGTCCTTTTAAATAATTGAAGACAATTCGTGATCCATTGCACCTCAGACGGAGGCTCTTAAGTTCATTTGACATCCACAGCAGAGCTGGATGGAGCTCCTCCCTCAGTTCAGTTGGCAATTAACTCTGTAATTACTGTCCGAGGTCAGGGTTAAGCTCAGAGTTAAAGGTTGGAGCAGCAAACATTTTTATATGATCCTCTTACTCTATTATCCTTTCTCGCCGCTACAAGGTTTTACCTCATGGGGAGAATACATTACACAAAGCCCCTTGGCAATTACTCCTCAATGAATATCCTCATGGTGTATAGTCCATATGATTAATCTGGATCCCCCTGTCCAACCGCAGGCCTGGCTCTGCTTACCATGCAAGTTTCATTTTCACCTGAACAAATGGCTCCTTTAGACAAAAAGTGCCAACCTTTTGCTTTTACTGCCAGCTTGGGAGAAAAGAAAAAACAAAAGGAAAAGAGACGGAGAGCACCACCTCTTGCGATATCCCAACAAGGAGAAAAAGGAGGTGTGAGGTCAGAGTGGTTGGTGGTGGTGGTAGCGAGGAGTTTTTTTGGAAGGGGGGGGGGGGGGCTTAATAGTGTTGAATAAAAGAACATTTATTTTTGTGCTTCGGCCTGTAACAGCCTCAGGAAATAGCTCAGTCTCTTGATCGGGAGCAAATCCTATTAACTTACAGCACTCTCACTCAGGGTAATGGGCTCCACCTTGAGACTTGGGAGAGCACTTCTCCCTCTGACACATGGATACCAGTGTCTGGGGGGCTTGACGTTGGGTAGTCTAACACTCAGGCAGGGACTAATCAAGTCAAACAATCTGCCGGGCTGGAGCAACACGGAGTGAGGATGTGTTGATATCCAGCGAGCTCATTCAACAGGCCCCTTCACACGTTCCTAACCCAATACCAAAGGATCAGTGCACGGGATCGGTTCAAGATCAGGTTATTCGAGCCCCTGAGAATTGTAAAGCGATCCCTGAGCAGCTTTTGCTTTCTCAGGCGCGATCGGAGCTGTCGGCTCTGTTATAGACTGCTAGGGCCAGGGCCAAAGGGAACTCCTGGGGTCTCCATTTATTTCTGTCCAGCAAGGGAAGGTCTGTGTGTCCGTGAAAGTGTTTGCACTGTATGTGTGTGTTTGTGGGAGAAAGTGAGAAAGAGAAACTCAATTTACAGTGTGTGGGTAACCGCCATCCCCAAAGCCAATTGGTAGAGAAACTCCAATATCTTTTAGTGAAAACACGGGGTACCTCTAGTTTATTATTTTCTGTCAGGATCCTGATGTTTCAAAAATGGCTTTAGTTAGTTTAAATCTGCCACATACTGTAATTAGCCTACCGCGAGAACCTCCGGAGAAATGGGAGCGCTCTATCAAAGCATAACTACTCCAATTAAGAGACTGAAAATCGCCTTTGTGGGTGGCAATAGATTTCTCCCCTGCTAAAAGGCAGCAAATTACTCATTCCCGCACACATCCCACGTGTTTTTGAGTGTTGTCACCTTTTAGAAACATCTAAACGTGTCCTAAACGTGACCACGTTTTTATGCTGGGTCACTCCACTGATGGATCGCCTCAGCCTGGACGCGCTCATAAATCTATGTTCAATGGCATGTTCTTCTCCTGTCACCATTACCCCTTGTGCCTGCTGTCATCCGGCTGTCTTATGTCTGCAGAGTTACAGTGTGCACCTGTCAGGTACAATTTATGGCAAGCAATTTGTTGTGTACCATGGGACTTGCAGTTAGGTTTATTGAGAACTTTTTTACCCTTTTTTTCTGTATTTGTTACACATTATACTGCACATGGTTGTTTCAGAGAATGGAGTGTGAGAATTGACTATCTCCAGGTTGAATTGTGTTGAGTCCAGATAAATTGAAGGATTACAAGGCTCCTTTTGGGGTTTGAGAAGATCTAAAAAAAAGTGCATTGTCACTAAGATGAAGACATGGCTGTTTTTCTTAGCTCCTGACGTATTGACATTTTGCGGGTACATGGTTTTCTGTGGACAGCAATATTAGTAGGCTTGCGATGAGCTGTCACCAGCTTTTGTTTGATACAATAAAAAGAAATGAATGCGCAGCAATTAGATGTTTGTTCTGTGTTATTGTTGCACGACTGCGCCACTGCTGCTTGTGCTCTCAGCTAGGATTATCACCCCTAAGAGGGGGAAGCATTACAAAAATGACAGCCTCTCATGTCGAACAAGTCAAGCTGATTCAGTGAATATTGAAGAGGTTCCCACCACATGTTCTCCTGCATGTTAAGGGAGCAGCGTTAACCTTGTTTTGATTTGCATCTCCTTAGCAATTAAGATAATATGTTGTAATTAGAATTTTAATGTACCGCTGTGAGATTTTTGATAATTATACAGAATTCTCTGCGGTGATTTTCTCTTTTCCGGCTTGTCTTCACAGATGAATTCATGGCTGATTAGATCACTGCTCTAATCAGATTTCAGTTACATTGTAAAATATCTTCCCACATGTCTCTGTCAAGCTGAGTTACTCACTTTGACTGTGAAATAGTTAATCTTATGACACATATGTTTGATAAGGAGTTTACAAAATTTTACTTTTACAAGCAGCAGAAGCCTACATAACAGCAGTTAAAAAGCTGAGATGGAACTTTCAGTCAGTTACTTCCATGTAATTGAGTCTGGTTAGCTGTATATAGGGTTACAATTCTAACTTGTGTTATGTCTGAAATCACTCCCTCCTTCACTCATACCCTCTTCTGTACATAATAGATAAGCAGTAAATTGAAATTTGGAACATCATTGGCAGATGTAGTGTCACAGCACGTCTAGCAGTTGCTCGTTGCATAATGAGATTTTTGGGCTAAAGTAGTGTAAATGCTTTATTTTTTTTATTCCATTTGTGTGCACCATATTCTGCATACGTTTTAAAGTGAAATAAGATGGGAGAGTGTCTGGTTGTATCTAAGGAACACCTTTTTTTTGACGGTTCATAATTGTCCTGGTCTCAGCTGCTAATAAATGATAAATTGACCTTTAAGCCATGGTAGCGGTGTAGATTTAAGGACAGTAATGGCAGGGAGTCATTTGGCCAGTCTGAAATATCTTGATGAATATTAAATGGATTAATAAAGTACTATACAGTGTAAGGATCTCCTTCTCACCTAGCATCACGATCAGGTCAAATTTCGACTCACTCCACACTAGAGTTAATTGAATAGAGACCAACTTAATTTCAGCTAAGTTAATGTATATTAAAATCTTAATATTACAATCTTAGCTACCATTATTGTTAGCATATGATATACCATGCTAACATTAGCATATAGCATAGCATTCTAATGAGATAAAATTAGCATGTAAGGGGTAAACATATGCAGCACTAATGCTATACATACTAGTGCTAACTCTGTCAGCAGGCAGGTGCCTGCAGACCAATTACAGATGAGCATTTCTGGAGCCAAAAAATATTAGCCTGTTTACAGTAGTGACTAACTTAGCTGGCACCGACCCTGTAAGTGGGAAAGATGTGACGCCACAGCAAAGATTAACATTTCTGAAAATATATTTATTTTGCATTTCATTACACTGACATGGATATAATGAGGGTATGTTTGTTCGAAAAATGTAGATTTCAGATTTAATTGTTTTTTAAGTAGGTCAGACTGGCTTTTGAAAACTGACATAAAGGTTTTACCGTTCAGATTAATCTACACAACCCACAATGCAACACTAGGATCATGCCTCATAATGCATATTTCATCAGCAAATCTACCCCCAATGCATTAACTGTGGTTGTTTGTTGTGTATCTGCCTGTGTTTACGTGGTGCTGTTTTCTAGATGCTTATTTTTATTCCACACAAGACAGCAGCCAATACTCCCCTTGGCATTTTCGCTACAATAGTACAAACCAGTCAATATTGGGAGGAGAATATTTTCCTGCCCCAAGTTGCCACAGTATCAATACTTGAGGGCGATAACAGGGGCCAGGGTAAATGAACAGAGATGTGCAAAGGAAAACTAAACCTGAGACCTCTTTGTGGTGCGAAATTGGCCACCACAAAGGAATTAATGACGGATCCTTCCAGCATAATTGTCTAATTATGCCGGGCAGATGGGGCACTGCTTTAACTAGGACACATTGTGCTACCTCTCCAGACTCTCCACAACAAAAGGCAAACCAGTGTGACAGCCTCTTCAGCAGTGAGTGGGAGGGAGAGTGAAAGAAAGAAAATGGAGAGAGAAGAGGAGAGGAGGGGGGGGGGGGGAACGGGTCTGTCACTGAGCCATTCCTCCACTCGATATGTTACCACAGAAACAAATGTATGGTGTAAACACTGCGTGGATCACAGTTCCTCGGAGGTGAATCACTGCAGTGTAATGAGGTTGGTGTACATGCTGCTTCTCAGCTTCCCACCCGGGCTAACTCAATACTTAAAGCCTCTAATTAAAGAGAATCGGCCACTCGATAATTGATCACATCAGTTGCCTCGGCATACGCCATCACTGTAAGGCTGCACGCCACTGTTTATTAGAGCTGTCTGCCTGCTTTGTCTCCTGGGAAAGAAGAGAGGAGAAAAATGTTACAGGGGAGGGGTAGGCAGGGATGATGCACAGGTAAACATGTAAAGAAATTAAATATCTGCTCTTGAAAGCTGCTGTTGAAGGAGCAGTGGGACAAACAGTAAAATATCATAATTTCAGTTTTTTGTTTTTTTTTTTCTCAAGGATCTTTCAAGTATTTCAGCTGTACACGTCTCTCCATGGAAATACTGTTGGTCTTTGGAGGCATTACTTCCTCCATCAGAAAGCTATTAAAGGGGCATTAAGTAATCTATGACTTGTATTGACCTCTATCTGCAACCAGCAGGAATTACAACAACACTGAGGATACTCTATGTTCCAATTCTATACTACTTACTATTTTAAAGCCTGTTTTGAGTATACAATGGTCTGTTCGATTTTTTTTTTTTTTTTTTTTTTTTTTTTTTTTAGGCTTGTTCATAAACACTACTGTCATATGAAGCAATGCACAAAGGAAACAAAGGAGCTCATCACAGCTGAAAAAATGTAATCAAATTGTAGATGGTTGTGAGATAGCCACAGGAACATCTCAAAAAACAAATTACATATTAACAATTTGATTGATGCCCCTTGATTTAAATATCATTTCCTTTTGGAACAAGGGGAGTACATGCGAGTACATTGATTTCTTATACTAAAAACTGCTAAAATAATAGTAACGTTGAAAATTACTATATTTTAAATACTGTTTCATATTAGTATGTAGTTCAAAATTGGGACATAACTTCTGTTCAGCTTACAGACAAAAGTGTTTTAAAAGCCTCAGATCTCAGGATCTGGTCAAGGTTTTTAATGGTCAAAAAAGCCATTGATAAACACATGTATATAATCAAATAAAGAATTGGTAGTTCAGGTGGGAATCTATGCATGTGTGAATCAATTAGAACATTATATAATACAATGCAGGTTATATATTTATATTTTTCTTCTTTTTCCATGTTTTGTTTTCCCCACCTAGCTCCTCTTTTGCACCTGGGGACTTGTCAGATGCTTATTATTGACCCATGTTATCTTTACCATTGAGGTCCATCACTGGGTTTCGAAGCAGGCAGACAGGAAGTGACAGGTCTGACTATGGGCATCTTTAGGACCTCTGACTTATAGATTTCTACTGACTCCCTGTGGTGTCAGGTAATTGCTGAGTTTCACAAATTGATTTATGGAAAGTAAATGTATCATCAAGGCTGGGACTGAGACTGGATTGACTGTGTGAGAAGGTGAGGAGACAGAAGAAGAAACAGAGCTACTGGAGGAACGTAAAATACAGCAGCTGCAGAGCAGACAGAAAAGATTATTGCAGACAGACCTGACCAGGTATAGTGGAGTCGAGGAAAATGAACAATTGAGCTAAAATCTCTTTAAAGGATATCGGTCTTGTTATTTGCCTGACTTTATTTCTTTAAAACGCTAGGGTCGCTATAGTCACAGCAGTGCACTCTTATGCTGCTTAACTGTACCAAAATCAGTTATTACTCATTTAAAGTAACATGAAATTACTCCAATGAAGAATTAACATCAAGCATTTGTCCCATAACTGAGTGCATGCTGTTATTACCTTGTCAAAGGGCTACTAGTTATGGAAGTGTGTAAAAATATGTAAAGGTGGGAAGCTATAATTAAGGCTTAATTATCAAAATTACTATTTGAGTGGAGTCACCATTATTAGATTTGTTCTATAAGTTACATATCATTTGTATTTATGAGCCTAACAGCAAACTGACCTCAACCTCAGACAAATAATTCTGGTTTTCCTTTGCCTGATGTTTTGGCACAGAATGATTTGATCAGTCTGTCATGGCTGCTTTGGCAGTGAACCATTTGGCGCCTCACCAAAGAGAAACATATTATTACAAAGTGGGTGTAACTTCCTTATGCCAATCACAAAGTGCTGGTTTGGCATTTCTGAATTCCTGTGGCTGGCAGCTGTTAGTGATTTCTCTGACAACCTTTTAGAGAGGGCTGTTGGGGCTTTCCCATCATTAACAATTATAAAGGAAAACTCTTCTCCTCGCGTGCACACACAAATGCTGAGAGACTGGAAAAATAGAAAGCCCTGTACAGTGTGATACAGTCTAAGAGCGCTTCATGAACTTAATTTTTTTATTGTTGTTGGCACTGTGTATTTTTAAATGAGGCAGACAAAATGTCAGACATACTCTTTAATAAAATGAAGTACAACATAACACAGCAAAGTAAAGCCTGAAAGTGAAAACATTTTTTTTGCCAAGGCTGCATAATCCTCTAATCCCTGAAATTTTGTTATCATAAACATGATTTTAATAATGATGTTTATAAATGTGTTATTTTGATAAAATAAATTTTATCTGCATCTTGATCAGTATCAAAATAGAGCATGAGAAAAAAGCAAGAATGTTCTATCTTTAATTATTAAAGGATAAGTCTGATGATGATCTCTATGTTTTTTATTGCCAGTAAATCCCATGAAAAGACAATGAACAACAAATGACAACAGTTCTTGAACCTACAAACGAGTTTTTGGTTTCTTTTTTGTGTATCCAGAGCCTAACTCTGTGTGTTTCTCTGTGCTGCAGAGCTCAATTGTTGTCCAAAAGCTGTTAATAACACATAAATGAACATGCACACTGTGGTTAATTTTGAGTCACTATTACATGCACTTGCTGCAGTAAATACTCACTAGAGCAGCAAATGTGTGTTCATTTGCTGCTGAAAATAGTCACACAGTTTACTCCTGTCACAGTAGTTCGATATAGGGTGCCCAGATGTTTTAGGAAGTTACTGTGGCTTTTAAAAAAAAAAATCAAACTAAATACTTTTGACCTGGTTTAAAAATGCATATGTCAATGGGCCTGGGACTTGGATTTGATGACAGTATTAAAAAAATATAGAACACCAGCCTAATCCCTTAAGTCGTTTATCAATAAGTTTCTGGATATCCACCGACACCGATTATTTGGTTCCTGGCTCATTGCCCAACTTTTGACCAAAACGTTGGTATATCCTGCATGAAGATAGAAAAAAAGAAGGCTAACTTAAAGATAGAAAAAAGAAACTGCACCGAAACTTGTGGGAGGATAGGAAAAAACAAACGCACCAAAAGCAGAACCTCGCTGTCAAGAGGTGATTACAAGTCAAGCAAAAGGAGCATGTATTTATTTGTGTTTTATTCTTGTGTTGTATTTGATTGAATTACAATTTAGAGTACAGCAGTTTCAATTTTTCCGGTTATCAAGCAGAAAACTTAATGTAAGCTTGCTTTTATGTCCTTTAAAATGTGTTTTCTTCCTCTGAAGGCAGCTGTGTTACAATAAATTTCCCCTGAAAGAGGCTAGCATGTCTGGAATCATCCTGTGACATTATAGCACTAAGGCGGTGTTCATACCAAAAAAAAAAGCCCCGCTTTAAACAGCACAGGGGGGTTGCGTTTGTGGGGGTGTGTTGTTTCATAAACCAGTGAGATAATGAAATACGATCCAGGAAGCCCAGTTGGAGGAACGGATTTATGTGTTTAAAAGCTTATCA
This sequence comes from Istiophorus platypterus, assembly GCA_016859345.1. Taxonomy (NCBI): domain Eukaryota; kingdom Metazoa; phylum Chordata; class Actinopteri; order Istiophoriformes; family Istiophoridae; genus Istiophorus; species Istiophorus platypterus. The sequence goes on from CM029119.1 coordinate 11,745,421, forward strand.
TGTGCCAAAAACACAGCACAGTGGTTTTACAAGTCTGGAAAGTTATCATGGCAGCAAAGGTTTTATCTTTTGTTTCAACAATCTCAAGGAAAAAAAGCAGAAATACAATGTTCATCTTACAAAATTACCCTCCAGGAATGCCATGTGTGTGACCAGCCAACACAGCCCTTTGCTGGATGACATCACTTTCCACCTCAGCAAAAACGGAACCAGGTTAAACTTTTTTTTGCGGCGTGACATAGCGTCATTTTGGACGACCCTTGACCTTGATGGCCCCCTCGCCTGTGTCAGATCAAATGAATGAAAAGGGCTACATTGTCTCATGCAGAGTAAATGTTTAATGTCAACCCTGCACAACACTGTATTAATGCTGCTTAGATGATAGAACACAACCATTAGTCTTTGGATATATTGTAATTAATGTTGCAATGATGGGAGCTTTGTTATACAAACACTTGGTTTATATTGAAGTACCATAAGAACAACCACAGCTTGTTAGTCTTTTGCTTACATAGTCTCTCTGCAGAGGTTGCAAAGTGAAGTCAAGTTTATTGAACTTGGTATCCTTCTGCACTCATTGTTTTTTATTTCAAGGGTGTGAGAGAGACACGGCACTTCCCCCTGGCTCTGAGCAGATCCTCTGTTCAGTGTTACTGTTGCGGTGACCTTGGTTCTTCTCTAAAAGCCTTGTGTCAGTGCAGATTCTTACAGGCACACTGCCCAGTAGTGTTAAAAACTCATTGAATCTGCTTCGCCAAAGCCAAGAGGGCAGAAGGGTGCAGGTGCTGCACTGAAATTGGTTTGCTTTTTGCTTAAAAAGTAAAGTGTGCCTCACCGAGAATGGCTCTCTCCAAACTGTCTCTGTAACCAGAGTCAGCTCCCTGTGCCCTACTTTGGAGTTATGGCTTCACTAAAATCAAAACTCAAAACTGCTGTTTACATTGTGCAGTATAAATATATGAATTTGATTCCAATATGAGACTCTATATATTTGGGGTATGAAAACTGCTCTGACAGTGATATGTGGCCATTCCAGTAACCATCCAGTGTGGATTGGGAGTGAAGCGAATCAGTCTTGGCACACACTCCGTTTTTAAAGATTATTATGAGACTGTGATTTCAAGGGGAAAATGGACTGAATGAGATCGAATTCTGTTTTTTGGCAGAAGGAAAGGCTTGTTGGCACACAAAACAATATCTAAATAGAAATCACATTTTTCACTCAAGTTAGATTTAACTGGAGTGCATTGTCCTCCTCTCTGGCTCAGAAACTTTACTGTCTAGAAATGTGAAAGTCGCAGCCGCAGAGTTTCAGTATATTAACATTATTGGCGCACAGGGTGTTATATCTGGCAAGGAGAATCCATTTTGAAAGAATTTGGAAATACTGTGTATAAAAAGGGCATCTGCCACAGACCATAGTTTCTTCTCTTAACCTGCAAAGCGTTAAATAGGTCAGTAATATTTCCCTTCTTTTTCTGTGGGGTTTGTAAAAACGCACAGGATACAGGACCAAATCATTAGGATGGATGGAATCCAGAGCATTAATGGTAACCAGGCAGAGTCGAATGACATTGTTATTGCAGCCGTTCCCGGGAAAGTGAGGGGAGCTGAAAATTTATATTTGATTTATAGCAGGGTCTGAATTTATGTTCCAACTCTCGATAGGAAAGTAAGTGATCTTCGCCCAGCTTCTCACAAGAGAGGGCCCCACAGCATCTGGTGCTGGAAACATCTCCGTATCAGAAGGAGTTCCTAGTTCCTAGTTTCTCTTTGCACTGCTTACCCACCAAGAATTTACACCTGTAGGGGATATAGTATTACTATGTTTATTGGACTGGATTCAAGTCTGAGCCTTGAGAAATTATCAGATGAGTGAAATAAGCTGTTCTTTGTGGGAATGTCGAGCAACAGGTTACGAGACACACTTAACTTTTGTTGTGCACTAACTGATTGCCTCCATTTGCTACTATGCAACTCATGATTGTAAAGATGAAGCTAAGTCAGTATTTACCTTGGCTTATTGTGTACTAAACAGTATTTGATAGTTCGAGTGACCGTTCAGTATTGCGGCGGTATGGCATGGATATAAAGATCTTTGATTTGCTCTGCTCAAGTTTTGTTATTTATTTGGAATTCTTTCTCCAATAGCACGTTGACAAGAGCAGAAATATACAGCTCACTGTCACTTTGAGTGTGCTTTAGAATCCTTGAAACATCGCATCTTCACATTATTATCTGCTTGAAGTGATGATATGAATACTATTCTTTATGGTTTTGTAATAACTGCCTTATTTTTCACAGGGATGCGGAGCATTATTTATCACTGGCAGTGTTCATGGCGATTAATGATGCATAACTCTGTCAGAGTTGTCTGGCATACTGCACCAGCCGAAGAAATCTGGAAGGTTATCAGAGCAATAAATCCCAAGTTTTTCGCCGTTGTTTGTCACGATGCACTGCAGCAGCCAGCAGTTATGACGGTTCCAGCTTGTTCTCCTCCTCAATTTACTTTCACGCCCTCTCTCTGTAAGCCGTCAGAAAAATAACACAGCTTGTTTAAGCTGCCAGTTGATAAGGTGGAATTTGATCGCACAACCTCAAAGTTCAAAGCGGGCAACTGTTCTTAAATCTTCTCCTTATTACGTTGACTCTGTCTGCTTCCAGCGGGATGATGGGGTGTAGATAAGGAGCGCACTGCACACTCTCTCCACCTCTGATGTTCGTTCTTGCCAGTAAGAACATGAGCACAGTCTGCTCAGTCTTGCATTTTAACAGTTTTGTCAATTGCTGTCATCCATTTCTGTTATGTCTATAAACTGAAAATTAAATTAGCTGTGCAGACTGTTACACAGGTTAAATCTCTATCCGCCCCAAGAGCAGCGGCACTATTTCTTTCATTATGGCTTGTTTTCTCTGTTTAATTTATCGAATAAATTGCCCCTTTCACTTGCCAAGCATGGAGGAAGCCATCCATGCATTGTCCATGATCCGGGAGCAGAGGAAGATTCAGTCTATTATTGCAATGATAGGGCCTTTTACTGCGGCAAGCTCACTGATTGAATGGCATCCTTCTCAAGGTCAGGCCAGAGCTAAGAGCTATTTTCTGCTTACCTGTGCAGCCAGCCGGCCTCTGAATCTGCACACAAACTACCTTTACACCAGTGAGCTCAGTAAGCGGAGAAGCTCATCACTGATGTTTCCAGTTTGTAACATGAAGAGAAGCCTCTTTGCCTGCAGAAAGAGACACAAAGGCATGATTGATATTATAGGTGGGATCTTGCAACAGTGCATATTAGATATTAGATATTAGGAATGTATTAGGAATGTTGTTTTTCGATCTGCACGGAGGGGCCGAATCATATCCTCCCATTGTGTCCCTGTCAAAGTAATCTATTGTGTTAAATGTGAATCAGTTTGCAGAGAACGTGCAGACAGGGTCAGGGGTCAAGCCAGCAACAGCACTGTTTTGTCTGCTTGCTTCTGACAAATTTGAGGCGTCTGGCATTGCTAGCCTAGTTTCCTCAAAAACACATGCATGTGGCTGAAATAATGCAGCATGACCACCATTTACTCAATTGTGGCAGTCGCCTTTTAAGCTGCTTATGTTCAGGGACCTATTTTATACATGTCCAAATTACTGTTAAACAATATAGAAATGCGCCAGTGATCCAATGATGGATATGCGGGGAGATTTGGGTTAATAATGTCTGGGATGGATTGTTTTTGTTGAATGATCTTGATCATCATATCATTGTTGCTAAATTATATCACAAAATGCTGTCAAGAAACTCATTAGAGCCCACTCCCTCCCAGCAGTTATGTTTTGAAGTGAATTTTCCGCACTGCCACATTGAATTTAGTTGGCTTGACCTGTGCTAAGCCCGCAACTGGGGCTGTCATTTGGCATATGTTCAAAAAAAAAAAAAAAAATCTCTTCGGTAACACGGATCACCCGTGCTGTCACCGTATCCAGGGGGGCGCTGCCACCTCCGCAAGATCAAAGCACCGTGGAAATCCACCATCCTGCATACAGGGGAGTTATGGGAAGGCGGGGGGGGCCAGAACTGATTCACCTGTGCAGGGGCCGAGCACAGCTGCACTCCCACCAGCTGGAGCCCACGGACCACAGATAGGATTAGAGGCTTTAGCTGCAAAGGTCCCTCATCATCTCTTTGCCCGAACCTTGTACGGCACAACCCCCGCAAACACAAACGCTACTTTATGATCACTTAATAACATCCCCACCCTCACTTTATTCACATATATACTTAGTAAATCACCTCATGTGCTTTTATAGCCACCATTGTCTCTGCAGATAAATAGGACAACCCAGCAGTCTGGGACTCCCAACCCATGAATCTGGTGTGGAGGCATTTTCTCTCCTCAGCCCACCCCCTGCCTCAGATAGGTATCACTGTACAGCCTGCCATTGTGAAGCTGCTCCCTGGCTTCTGTATCCAAACTCAGCCCCTCATGCCTGCCAGGTAAACCCGTCTGCCTCTTTGCTACTGCGATAGGGGAGTTTGGCTCTGACTGACTGAAACAACATCACCTTGTTTATCCTGTAAATAATTCACCCCTCCCGGGCAACAGAAACAAAATCAAGGTTGTGTGTTTAACAAGGGAGGCAAGGAATGAAGAGGAGCCCAAGAAAAAAAAAAAAAATCAGGTGTTTCCTTTTTAGATAAACTTGGCGCCTGGAGACAGCGACACATCCCTGATTCCTATGCAGCGCGAAGATGCTGCAGCAAGATGTGTAAGGAGGTGTGTGTGTGTGTGTGTGTATTTTTTTTGTGTTTGGTGGGGAGGGATGTGGGGGTGTTTATTTTGTGTGCTCACTGAACTTGCCCTTTGATAGCTCTCTGAAGAGGGTGCACAGATACTGTCGGGGACATTCTTGTCGTGTTTAACATCAGAACCTATGGAGTGTGTCGGCGCTTCATCGGGTTTGATGCTTATCATTGGGGGCTGTTCCTGGGGGCTCTCACCTCCCCACCCCCTGCCCTGTCTGACACGCACACACACACACACACACACACACACACACACACACGCACATGCACATGCACATACGTGTACGAGGACACACGGGCGGCCTTCGTTTGTTTTGTGTTGTCTAACATCACTCCCTTGGGGTAGTGTGCCAGTGTCTAGCGTAGACATTGTTGTTAACATGTACAGCACATAAGCATTTGATCGACGACACATGAATATGAAATGAAACAACTGATGGTTCTCAGTATGAAGATGAAAACAGCTTTTTTTTATTATTTTGTGGTACCTCTTAAAAATGAGGGATCATATTTGAAACTAATGAGATACCACAATGAGTTTGTTTTGATGGAATGAGCAGAAATAGCTAAAAAAAATTGTAATTGCTGCATTGACTGGACTTCTCACTCATGCCCACCAGTGCACAATGTGGTCACCAATCGAAATGCACACTGATTTCTAGGTTTCAACAGTTTTCCATTTATTGGTTTCTGCTTAAAACTGCCTCAGCACTTTCTCCTCAGTTGTTAAATTTCAAATCTAATGCTGAAGAGAGAGAGCCAAAAACAAAAAGGAAATGAGACACTGTCTAAATATTTACGGATTGCACAGTACTTTTGAACATCACTAGACTGTCATTCAGCTTTATACTGCCCTGCAGCCAGAACCTAAAGCTGCATGACAACTGTGAAACAACCATTACAAAAGCAGACTTGAGTAGTGATACACAAGCCTCCCCACCATGCTGGTGTGTCAGCAAGGGACGAGCCAGGCACTGATCAGAAGACAATGAGGATCTGGATATTTGAAGCTGATTTTGGGCCAGATTCCCATCGGGCTACATGCTATGCCTCCCCTTTGAGTGTTGATTGCAGAGAGGAGAATGTGGTTGACTGATCTGAAAGGAAATTACTGGAGAGAGAGCTTATCCATGCCTTTGACTGATAATCAGCTCATTATCGTGTTGATCATTTACAGCTCTCCCTCTCGCCTGCTCTCTATTCTTTCGACTGTGTCACTGAGGCAGAGCACAGAGACTTTTAATGGCTTGGCAGGGCGCCCGCTGTGGTGAGGCAGAGTTAAAACAACCAAGCTAGCCCTGGCTAGTCTCCACTTTTACACAATACAGGTCCACACCCTACTTATCAACCCTCTCAGGGATGAGGAAAAATTAAAGAAAAACAACCACAGCGACAAGAACATATGCAACCCCGACGCCGGCAGTGCCCTAGCGCCCCAACATGGCTAACTGTGCATGAAATTGAACTGATTGGAGTTATTGACCAGAAGGCTACAGCCCCTGAGAGGACAGGGAGGAGGGTGAGCTGAGGGGATGGGGGTTGGTGGGGTTGGTGGGGTTGGTGGGAAGTGGTGTGTCTGTGTGTGTGTTGGGGGGGGGGGGCTGGCTTGTGTGTTACCTGATTGAGTGAAAAATCCTCGGCCGGTTGCTTTGATGCCTGGCACTTTACAGGAAAGAGTGATTTAATGGAAGCTGCCAGACCTCATCAATGTCAGCGCTCATGTTGAGGGCCCTCCGCTCGGGCCGTGCTTTATATAAAAGCACTCGCCATGACAGGTCCTGATGGACAGATGTTTGCTAGTTGTTTTAACTGCACAGTAAAAAGAAACACGGATATCAGCCTCCAACTCTGGCTCTAAAAGACAGACTGTATAGTGAGAGGAGGCCGTTTCAGGCCAACCCGCCATGCAGCACCCTTGCCCTCTGCTATTTTATACCTCTATAAATAGCCCTATTGAATTTTTGCCAGGGTTGATAAGCCTATAATTAATGTGACAATGATTAGGCATGGACATGTTCTCCTCAAGAGAACCCCACCGGTGAGGTGAAATGAGGAGAATGGAGACTTCTCCTCTGTCCTTGTTTTCAGGATGAACTGAGCAGTGTGAGAGGGTGGAAACCAGAGTGACGACCGACCAGCTTCCCAATGATGTGCAGAAGCTGCCACTTTGTTGTCGAGCTGCTTTCAGCATCGTCTGTCACCTCCCCACAAAAACCCACTGTGCAGCATCTTCAGTAGATCTGAATTGCTTTGGAATTGCATCATTAATAGCGCAGAAATGATTCCCAGCAACTCCGGGAGAATACATTGACCCCTGAGGGAGACTTGAAACAAGACAATGTTTTTACAGTGGGAATATCTAACTAGAGATCCCATTACCACTTCATCAATATACAGCAGCACGTGAGTGAGGAGACAGACGAGAGAGGGATTTACAAAAGAAAAGGAAAGGAGAGAGGGACTGTAATATCTTATATTGCTAATGGCAGCCTTAGCGCTCAGGTCCCAAACATTCAGCTGCCTCATCTCATCAGGGCTTTGTAATTACCCTCCTGGAAGCCGCCACGCGAAGCGGCTGCCTCCATACTGAAGAGTGCCAGCTGCTGGATGTTGAGGACCAGGCCCAGGTCAGCTCTCCAAGTGGGTCTCGTTGCAACCATGAGATGTCATAATTAATGGCTGTCTGGGGACCCTGGGGCCAGTGTTGGGTAGGTGAAAGGGGGGGTGTGTTTGGGTAAATGGAAGCCAAACAGAAAGAGCTGTCAGATTTATTCTCCACTTAACATAATGTATACTTATCATCACTTTGCCTGTATCATGTATTGCCTTTGCAGCATCTCACCCCCATGCGTTTCAGGGATATTTTATCTTACTTGTTTGTATTAGGTTTTCCGTCTGTATCTAATCATACCTAGAGATATGTTCCTGTTGTGTATCAGGGGAACTTATTAATCTTTGGGGACCAGCGTTCTCCCCTAGTTAAGTAAATATACATGAGCTGCCGTGCAAGATACAAGCTCCCAGCACCTTCAGAAAAATCTTTTACTTTAGCTTTCCTCTTCCCTCCCGTCCTCTCTCTCACACTCTCTCTCTCTAACATGCCACCTGGGGGCAAATCTCACTCTGTCTCATCTGCTGCTTAATTTCACTGGAGCGGCCCTCAGTAATGAAGCGCCTTGATGTACATTTGCCAATTTCTGCCTCTGCCACTGCGGTATAATTGGGATGTGACTAAGCATGAATACCCAGCACAGGGTTGGTTGACCTCTCGGCGACCCAGCGAATAGCGCTTTTGTCATAATGGAGGTATTATCTCACATAATCTGGGAATGGAGAGGGATTGTCTGCAGGGTGCCAGGGATGGAAATGAATTGATATAACTCCTCGCTCCTGTGCACCACAGAGGAGAGGGAAAAAAAAAACCTGCAAGATACATTTTTTACATGCTCATAATGAAGACATTTTCTTCTTATCTTTTGCCGCTTTGTGTTTATTGGAGTAGGAGAGCAGCTTCTGGCAAAAGCAGGGGTGGATTTTTTTAGGAAGGGAGGGAGGTTTGATGCTGTCGCACTGGAGAGGATTTCTCTATGTGTGTGTTTTTGTCAGCCTTTTCCCTGTGTCGGTGACACACTGCACCGCACCCCAACGTGAGTGTGTATGTGTGTCTGTTAATGACCCTGTAAAATGACAAGCTGAGCTGGCAGTGAGAGTACAGCTGACGGTCAGAGAGAGAGAGCGAGAGAGGGAGAAGAGGTAGAGGAAGCAGTAGACATTGGGTTGGTGGGGGGTATTGGGTGTGGTTGTGATGTTGGTGTTACACTGTGATTCACCATGCTCTCATCAGGGGGACAGGGGCCCCTGAGTGGCCCTCGCTTTTCCCACCTGAGAGGCCAGCAAATGGAGGGGCCGTGCTGTCATTATTTACAGCCTGCAGCTCCTAACCTTGGATTCGGAGCTCATCACTGCAAAGGGAAAATCAGATTGGACTTGACGTGTACCCAAGCCAGTGACCTTGATAAGTGTGAGGTGCCTGCAGCAAGAGGTTAGGGAAGAAGAGTCGCTTCTGTCGGCTTTTGCTGTGGATTTGCACGTGTGCGTGTGTACATGTTTGTGTAAGTCAGCTAGGTGGGGGTTGGGGGTAAATTCCTGAACCACGGCGCGAGATGACACGTGGCCAAGATATAGCAGGCATATGTGGCCCAAATACTGTTCATTTTGCTTGCACTGATGCCGAAAACATTAGTCGATTAATTGACAAAAACATCAGCTGACAGTTATTTTGACGCTTAATAGTTAATCAAATTTGTCAAGCAAAATTGCCAAATATTTGCCAGTTGTAGCTAGTACTAAATGTTGAGGATTTGTGTCACTCCTCTCTCCGAAATGAATACTTTTGGGGGTTGGACTGTTGGTCATACAAAAAAACACATTTTGAAGAGATCACCTTGGGCCATGGAAAATATGATGGGGAGCTTTTCATCAAAAGACACAGAAACATGGATATTGAAAAGTCATTATTTGTAGCCTGTTTTATTTTATTTATTTTTTTCCTCGTAGAAGCCCCAAAACCCTCCCACATCAGCTGTGTTTGTAAATTGGCAGCCTTGGTCTGAAAATGCACCTGAGCTTTGCATAAAGTAATGAATCTTTTCCTTGGTAATTTTTTTCAATTTGATTATTTATTTTTTCCATCTGAACTAGTTACCTGGACACCAGAGGGGAGAGTGCAAAATAACAGGGGAGAGCATCTCGGGACGGGTGATGAAAATGCATTTTTCTTCCCCTGCCGAGATGCTATTTGGTCGTGTGAAATGATTAATTTCACACATATACAGGTCATCCCCGAAAGCAGCAACATCTCATTCACAAGGGGCCCCCGTCAGCAACAAAACAGGAGGCTGCAATAAAATGAGCAAACAGCAGCACGTACTTTACGTCAATAAATCTTTGGAGGTTAAACCCAAGCTCTGTAGAATATGAGCAGCCCCCCCCCCACCCCACCCCATCAGGTAAAAGTCACTGAGTACACCATGACTGTCGAGACCAAAAAATGGCCGACGAGCAGTTTGGGGAGTGCCCTGCGGTGGCAGGTACACACTCTCACACACATACAGTCTGTGTTTGCATAAGTAGGACGGAGCCTTGAATTATTGGGTTTGTGTAAATAAGGAGATGAGACTGTTTTTAGCACACAGGGAAAAAGGAGTGCTTGGATGAGAACGGTGCCTCTGTGTGGAGCGGAATTGGTCTTGGGTTGTTTACGACAGCTCGCAGCCCTCATATATCACAAGCAGTATGTTTGCTGTGAAGCTACAGTTTGTGTGCCATCTGCCTTGGCTGAACTTGACCCTTCAAACAGACTTCTATTTTGTAAACCGAGCTCACCATAACTGCCGTTTTAATTTTCTCTTTCTTAGTGGATGATCCAGAAACCCCACAAGGTGGCTACCTTCTTCGGGTGCATCGGCACCGACCACTTCGGGGAGATCCTGAAGAAGAAGGCCGCGGAAGCCCACGTTGACGCCCATTACTATGAACAAAACGAGGAGCCGACTGGTACCTGTGCAGCCTGTATCACTGGGGACAACAGGTTAGCCCCCTTTTAGTCACCCTTGACCAAGAAGTGACCCTCTAGTTCCGATGTGAGAGAGTCATTTTGGTTCATTTTGTACATCCTTAGACAGGCAGTTGACTCCTTGGGGCTGGTAGTCATAACAGGGAATCATAGCTCAGCTCACACATCAAAAGGAAAAAGCACAGCTTGAGTGTGTTTTTCCAGGCCCCCGCTCAGTCTCTGCCGCCCCAGTGGGTTGTCATCCATCTATAGGCTGACAGTAGCAATGTGTTAGAGATGGCTGGGCTATCCCAGCTCTCACCTGTCAGCCTTCTCTGCTGTAAAAGGAGCTTTAGCGTCTCTGACGAATCTCACGCTAGCATCATCATTGGCACGTATGAGACAGCAGAGGTCAAAGCCTGCACACCAGACACACACACACACACACACACACACACAAACACACACACAAACAAATACCACTAAGAGTGAGGGCTCCAGTTCATGATAGACCAGGTGAGGATCAATAAGCTCCTTCTCCAAACACTCCCCTCCTTTGCAGGACTTCATCCACTGCTACTGGAGTTGTCAGTCAGTCAACGGCTGGACCCTGACCGCCCCGGGAGCCAGCCCTGCTGAATGGTCTTTGTGGGCTTGTTTGATGTGGGCTTTGACACCTGAAAAGGTCAGGTGCCATGCTCAGGGAGACGAACTCTGTAATATTTCTTACAGGTGTTTAACAGACAGCTCAGGAGGCCAGTGGAAAGGTCGCCAGCAGGGCCAGATTGGAAAGGTGATGGCTTTGAAGGATTGGAAGCCAGTATGTCACTGCCCTGGGGCTTTGATTAGTGCAAGTCTTCAGAAAAGAAAGAAAAAAAAAATCTACCTCCCCTACTCAACTCAACTGATAGTTGTAGTTCCAATAGGTGAATATACTCTATGTTGAATAAACACAATTTAGCCATTAGGAAATAAGTTTATTCAGTTCTAACTTGTATAATGGTAGGTTCAGTCAGTTATTCTCTTCAGGATTGCAGAGTTTTTGTGTGATAATTGCATCTCAAAACGACTCCCTTTGCACTAGCTTTTCTAAATCAAAATTTTACTGTAAATTGTGACCAATTTTAAATCTTTTTGCATTAAACAGTGTTAACATTTGAAATATTTACATTTCCGATTGTTTAAAGAATTTGCTGAAATTCTCAAATCGGATAAATACCTACTGGTGTTCTGTAACTTGATATCTCTTGAATCTAATCTGTAAGGTAACTTTAGTGCTTAGCCTTACCATTTAGCGTTGCCAACAACCTCCAACAAAATGGTTAGTTTTATATGTTAGTTTAGAAATAGTCCAATTTTGTAAACTTTAATTAAATTGCCAACTTGCAGATCTTGTTTGGAGGACATACAGTCCAAGAAGACAAGTTTTAAGGAAACAAAGTCCTTTTCAAAAAAGTTTCAGCAAGTTTCATTATGCAGACTGATGATTTCTTTTTTTATTTTGGGTGATAAAAGTTGTCGTGGATTGCATTGTTGCATGTAGAAATATAGTGAGTGGTAAATCTGGCTGTCTCCAGTTTTTATGAAAAAAAAATGCAAATCAGAAATACAAATTTTGCAAGATTGCAAATTCCTGAGTTTCCCCCACTGACTATTGTAGTGTAACATCTTAAATGTATTTTGTCATTAGATATATGGAGAGAGATGTTCTTTTCTCATGTCTATTGGACTTTCTTGGTAATGATTTGCATTTTGTTGTTCATGCTTGTTCTAACGTTTGAGTCCATTACCACAGCTCAGGTGAAGCGCAGACCCATCCTGCTGTTAGATTGTATCTTTCCTCCTCACACACTCTGATCAACTAGCACACTTTTACTCTTTTCTTTGGCGCTAACCTCAGTGAGCAGCTTTTTCTCTGCACCTGAGAACGAATCCAATCCTGTAGCAGCATCCTCCTGTCATATGGTCGCCCCTAAGTAGTGATGATGGTTGCACTCATTTTGATGGCCGTCCATAAAGAGGAAGCGCACAAGGACTGGCTAATGAGCTATGTTAAGATAATGCCACCTGCTTCACTTTCCTGCACCAACCACTCACTACTCAACTGAAGTGTTCATTTGGTAATGCAATTCTGTTGTTTTTCCACCTTTGTTAACAATGGACCACTTTTCCAGGTGATGGGTGATGGGGTATGAATAATTTGGAGGTTGGCGATTGTTGGCTTTGAAAATTCCTGTGTTTATTTTGATCTCTCCATTTTTGGTTTTGAGACAACCCATTTTTTAAAAGAAAAGAAAAAGGAAGACATCCACATGACTTTATTTCACCTTGGTTCAGACATTCTAAGAAACCATTATCATCCTTTTATATCGTGAAAGAACAAAGGAAAGTCTGGGGCCCAAGTGCTTTTAGGGATGTTTTTGAGACAAAATTAAGATGGATGATAAGCAAGGCGGAAGATTTATGGGGTCTGTCTCGACAGGTCCCTTGTTGCTAACCTGGCAGCGGCAAACTGCTACAAAAAGGAAAAACACCTGGACTTGGACAGCAACTGGGAGCTGGTGAAGAAAGCCAAGGTCTATTATATTGCGGTAAGTGAGACCGTCTCCATTCAAAATGACTGTTCTCCAACTCTATTGCCAGAAGAGGACAAAATGTTAAGAGGCTTTATTCAGGAAATGCCTCAGCGCGCCTTCTGCATTGTCAATATATCCATTCATCCTTTGTGAAGTGAAATGAGCTATGTTACCCATTGAGACAATACAACTCCATTCTCCCTATTTGCAGCACAGTGTGAAATTGTTCTACATGTAATGCATTCATTCACTTCTTTTAACGTGAAGACAAGCCAACAGGTGCTGTGAAAGTGTAAAAATTGATTATGCAAGTTCATTGGGCTTTACCCCCTCCTATACAGTCTTCCTCTTACAAAACACACACACACACACAGACCCACACACGCATACACACAGATTGAAGAGGACAGATGTGCGCTTAGATGTTCACACACTCAAGCTGCCCCACTGAGGTAATGTCTTCACTTACAGCTTCTGGAGTAGGATGGCCTGCCATGCTCATGTTTCACTGTTTGGGATTACATTTAATTCCTGCAGATCAACATCTTCTCTCATCTCAAGTTAAAATGATAGCCCTGAAATTGCACTGCATTCCATGTCTTTAAGCAGTTCATTATCGGCATAAATCAGCCTTACAGCTTAGCCATCAACATACTCCCGGGCATTCTGTCTCAAGTGAAATTCTCAATGCCCCCCTTGTTGCCCAAAAGCCCTCCAAGCACAAGTGTACTGTAGTACAGTAATGACAGAGGTTTCATAATTAGCTGCCCAGTCGCAGAAATAAACACCAAAAAAAAAATGCTGTCAGTGCCCGTGCCAGAAAGCAGATCAGTGAGGGCCATCCTCCAGAGTTTGTGTGGTCTCATTTTTAGCCTCTGCTTCACATTAGCAAACATGGCACATCCTCTGCAAATTGGCAGTTGGGTTTTGCCCACATCCGACAGTCTTGTGCACAGGGAAAAGCTTCCGTGGGATTTGAGGGGGGATAGAAGGGCCACAAATGGGTGTTTGTCAGTGCTCAGAATCTCAAACGTGGTGTTCAGCGTCCCTCCTGGGCCTCTTTGTCAAAACAGAGGGATCATTCGGTTTATTAGAGTCCTATTCGCACTTGTAAAGTACTTAGCCAGATACACTGCCACATCTATTCCCACTTAATACTGTGTGGCGTGTCTAGACCGGCGTTCGCCGAGGCCTCCTCTCTCCAATAACCTTGTCGAGAGCACTCAGAAGTATTTACCCAATTTACAGCCAGATTGTACATTTTCTGTCTCTCTCACTGTACCAACTTCTGCTTTGTATTAGTATGCTTTTTTGATCTTCATTAAATGAATGCTGCACAGTTTACATGGTCCTGTACACGCTAATCTGTAAATTTAATTACCAAAAAGCGCAAATGCTCGTTTGTTAGCATGTTATTTGCTTGCACGTGCATCTATGTTTGTTGGAGCGTGTGTGTGTGTTAAAGAGGTGATTGATGATTCCTGGCAGAGGCTCTCAAGGTGCCTGCTACTATGTGGTGTGATTGGATGAAAACAGAATTATTAGAGGGCTCTTGCAGCCAGTCTGGCTCATCCAGCAGCAGCGGCAGCAGCAGCAGGGCTAGTGGCAGACGCAGAGCAGGGAGGCAGCAGTGCCATTTCTCACAAAGAGAGAGAATGTTGAACTCCTGCCAAATGTTTGGTGGCAGGCTGTTGCTAGGAAATCTGGGTCCTTAGGCAAATCATTGCACAAAGACCAATAACAAAGGCGCGAGGGGGAAGAAGGAATGGCTAAATGCATTTCAGGCAGACGATATCTCTTTTTTTGTTGAATACCATTGCTGCTGCAGTGATGTTTACAGTTATTTCTTTCCCCGACAATTGTAAACATCAGAAATGGAGGATGATGTATTGTATAAAGGGAAGATGAGTGACTCTAATTGGTGGGGGTGATGCGTGCATGCTGGCCCAGTTAGCCTCTTCTCCCCCCCTCCTTCCCCTCACTCCCACTTTTCTTCCTTCCATCCCCCATCCCCCTTTGGCCCAGTATGGACCCCCCCCCCCCCTTTTTGCTGTCTCCTTTGCCTCCCCCCTCTCTCTTTCTCCAGTCTCTCATACAAGCACGTACATTTGCTGCTAAACACACACAGCATGCACACACACATTCTGCAGCATACCACTGGCTTGTTTTTCTTAACACTGAGCGCTCTGCCCTGTAATTTGATCTGCACTGCTTGATGCATCCTCCATGATGCCACTTTGAATTAACCTACGGCACCACAGCTCTCCTTAGTCCCAGCTAATAAAATGGCCTGTCCTAACTTATGGCATTTGCATTTAGGGAAAAAAAAGAGGCACTCAGTCCATCTCCATCACTCGAAATAAAGAAGAAGGGAGACGAACAAGACAATTGACTGTGAAAAGGCATGTTAATGACTGGGCACAGATGGTCAGAAATAACCGAAGGATAGACGGAGGAGACACTCGCCTCTGCCAACTGGCCCAGTACACAAAACTCACCCAATGAGACACAAGCTGCAGTGCTGGTAGGTCACAAACCTGATCACAGCTGTGGATGCTGTTCATTTATGCCCAAAGCTAACGGCACAATCCCTGTTAGCCAGCGAGAGGTTAGCCACACCTGAGGAAAACAGCTAGCCCACCTTTTTTTTCAAACAGCGCAGCAAGTTGAAGTAGAATGCTTCACACTGTTAACACTGGCACACTGCATATAACATTAATTGGCAGTTGTGTTCTTGCCCTCGCTGCAGGGGAAAGCCGAGTTCAGCTTCAGTCACTGTAGCATAATATGCAAGAAAATAGAGGCGAAGGGGAGGGCAAAAGTAGGGAAAAAAAGCGCAATACTGGCACCACAAGCAGCACGTCAGCCTGCTTACACCCCAGAGTGGCGCGCGCACACGTGCGCACACGCACACACACACACACACACACACACACACACACACACACACATTGTTACTCCGCCCCACCAGCCCCTGCAATTTGCAGCCAAAAAAGCAAAGGGAGAGGTTTTTGCACACACACAACTAACTGACACCTCATCAGCCAGCCGAGGGGCTGATTAGCACAGAGGTGACTGCGGCTGTGTCTCTGTCCAACTCGGAGGACCACACTGTCCTCACGCTGACCTTGAGCTTCCTGTCCTCTCTTCCTCTATCCTTCTTCCCTTTCCTCCCCTCTCCCTCTTTTACCACTATCGCCAATATTCCTCCCTTCCTCTGTCGCCATCCCTCCCTCCTTCTCCCCCTCTCCTTTTCTTTCTTCTCTCTCTTTCCTCTCCACTCTGTACTGCACCACTCTGCACTGCCCCTGTCCTTCCACATAGCCAGGAAGGGATCACGAGGCAAAATGCAGGCAGTGGAGAGAAAAAGGAAGGGAGGGAAGAGAAGTGGAGCGGGAAGGAAAAAACTGGCAGGCTCCCCCTTTGTCTGCAGGCGATCAGTTACAGTCTTGGTTGCCGATGAAATTTAATCCCCACTGCATTTACATGCCAAGTTTGACTTCTGGCAAGCCTTATTAAATAGATTTGTAAATCATTTCATCTTGATTAGAATCCATTCTCACGGGATCAACATTTTTTCGCCTTGCTTGTGTTTTGTTATGTGCACAATCTGTGCCCACTGGTGTTAAAATTTGAAAGTCAACCTTTAGTGGTGGCGTTTTTCTGTGTGAGTGAGTGTGAGCAGTAGGTTCAGGGGACAAAGAGCGATGGGTGCCAAGTCCCGTCTGTCACCGGCCAAGCCACTGTGTCAGCATGTCTCCCATCTCTGGAGGTCATGTCGGCGGGCGAGGAGCTGCTATGATGTGTCTTCTCTTTATTAGGCTGACACCAGAGTGTCTTTAGCATGGAACAATGTCATTTCAAATTGCGCCTAATCAGATGGCATTTTGTAATTGCCAGCAAGCATCTTATGAATATGAATTCATAATTGTTCAATTACAAGCCGACTGCATCATATTTATTGGCTTATTTTTTTTTTTTCTCCCGCTGGCCTGGGCCAATTATAGGATTTCAATCTTGAGGCAATCAAGTGATAAGGGTGAGGCGTTTAGTGTTTGCTGTCACTATATAATTCTCTCGAATGTTAAACATCCATCTGGGAGGGTTGTATTTGTCAGAAGGCTGTGCGTGGAGGTGCACCTGCCTAATTGAGTGGTAATGAGCTGTCAGGAGTGCGGGCTCGGTGATTGGCTCTCGGCGGGGCGTCCCGTGCCAGTGGGATGTATGGGCTGGCCCGGCACTTCTGGAGGATCAGCCAGCTCCACAGCCCTGTGGGCCTGAGTGGGCGGAGCATGGTAAATTAGGCTGGTTAGGCCAAACAACGCTGGCTTTGGAGACATCCTGTAGCTCTTACTCAACTTAGATTTATTTAGGTTGTAATTTTACAATTATCCTTACTCCTTATTTAGTTTGACGACATCTTGTTAGGAGGTGGAACGAGATTTCAGATGTTTTTCTTAAGTAAAAGTAGCAATGCTGCACTGCAAAAATGCCCCATGAAAAGTAAAAGTCCTACAGTTTACTTTTTACTTAAGGCCACGATGAGTAGAATTATTTATGTTGATGATTAAATCTGTCATGTGATTCTGATTGAATAAGTTTATTTACATAATGAGACATCACCTCGTATGCATGTTATGTTGTAGACGTGTTATTCATTATAAAAATAGTCAGGATGGAGATTATCTTTAACTACATTATAAACTGTTAGTAATAATATTCTAATTAAAATTCTCCATATGTTGTAAGCTGATCATGTTCTTATGTAAAATCATAATCCTGATGGTAACAAGTGATAACTGTCTATAAATGTTGATGAGTAAAAAGTGAAATCGTTCCCTTTTAAATGCAGGATATTTAAAAAGTATCATTAAATGGAGATGCCCAAGTAAAGTACAAGTACTTACAGTAAACTGTACTGTATAGCACCTGGGAAAATATACTTATTTACTTTCCCCCACTGTCCATTGCTCCATTTATTTGTTTGATTAACTGCAATATAAACACAGTTAGCTTTAGAAAAGCAAATGTGTTTGAATTCTTTTTCAGAGAAAGGTACAAGATGTCAGAGTTCACCTCATTTTGTTATGGAGGAGAGGTTCTCATTACGCTGAGTTGCATCTATTTTTGTTTAGATTTGAGTATTCATGCAATTTATTTTTATTATTATTTTTTTGTCAGAAATATGTGTGGAATTACTTAAAAGTTGGCAAGGCTGTGCTGGCTTTATTTTGGGAGTTTTATTTCCAGCATCCTAATTTGAACAACAACAAAGACAAAAAAATGCTTTAATCCACTGTATCTTGGGTAATTGCCGGGGGGGGGGGTTACAGGGGGGCACATTTTTGGACTCTGGCAAGTTTCCAGGCTCTAGTCCATATTACTCTACCAGCATGCAGCGACTTTGTCCTTGTACACCCATGTTACCTTGTAAAAATGTTTTTTCTTCTTCAACAGGGAAAACACCATGTCCTTTCACCCCGGATTACTGTGTGCATCTGCTCCACCGGCAACAAGTCTGTTTTTCTCTGCCTCGCTGTGAAGGGGATGAAATAGTTCAGACTTAATGATATTTCTACTTTCCATCACCTTGTCCCCCTTGCTGCCTCTGCATCAAAGCAACCTGTGTTTGTGTGTGTGTGTGTGTGTGTGTGTGTGTGTGTGCGCGTGTGCGTGTATATGTGTGCATGCTTTTTTATTCATGAGACCAAGTTGTAAAACACAGAATGATGTTTCAGCCCTACACTGGGATGTTGTGGCCATTTGTTCAAGTTCCACAGCTTAATTGAATAGACTGAGTAATTATTTGTCAAGTAATGCTGAACAGAAAATAAATAGCCACTTTGCAGCCGTGAATTGTGCCTGATGGCCATGTGTTGATACTCTCACCAGGGAGACTAAAAACCTGCTCTACTGGCTAAGTATCTGATTAAGATTCACATGATGGAACCGCAGACGCTTTAGGATAGTGTCTCTCCTGGGCAAAGATAGTGAGTAGAGTTAAGTGTCAGACGCTGTTATATTATCATGCTGGAGCATAAAGCTTCGACTGAATAAATATTGCTGGAATATTGTCCTAACCACAAACCATCCACAGCACTCAGGTCAACTTGGCAGTCTCTGAAAGCGGCCTACAAAGAGTCACCACAGATGTGTATCTCTGTGCAGCAGATGCTGGACACTGTTCTTTGAGAATTGTTTCCTTCTGCAAGGTTTCATTTTTCCCTTTTATGTCGCTGTAATTTGTTTATGGTCTGTAATAAGCCTGTGCATATCTTCCTTCTGCTAGTTTGGCCTGGATCCATTGTAAACTGCCTGTAATTTTTTTCCCTCTCCCTTTTTAAAGGAGACTAATGACTTCTGAGGATAATATAATATTTGTAATGATTTGATTACTCATTTAAGTTAGATTTCTCAAGATTTTCCATATATTATGTCCTGACAGACATCAACTTTTATAGTATTTATGGCAGCGGTTTTTCAGCAGTAGCCAAGCAGTGTGTTTGTATTCTATAATTACCTCTCGGTTTAGCCGTTACCATTGTTACTAGCACATAATCCATCTTGGGATGCAAAATTTGGCAAAAATTTAGTAAAAAAATTTATCTTACTAGCTTTTTCCAGAGCTTTCTATTAGGAAAGCTCCTTAAATCATGCTTTTTTAGGTGAATTTTTTAAAACTTTGGACAGAGCAAGGCTAGCTGTTGCCCCTTGTTCCCAATTTTTATGCTAAACTAAGCTAATCATCTCTTGGCTGTAGCTTTATAATCAGTGGGCAGATAAGGGGTATGGATCTTCTCATCAAACCCTTGGCAATAGCAGACAATAGCATTTCCAAAAAATGTCGAATGGCTGTAACATTAAAGAACGTTTTGTCAAATGTACCTGAAAATGTGTCCGCAAACTAGTGCGATTAGCAATAATTTAAAAAAAAATTATCATTATCTAAATATTTTTTTTATTAGTTTTTCATTCTATTGGTAAAAAGTCCACCACTATTTTCCAGAGCCTAAGGCTGTGTGAAATTACTTGTCTTGCCCGACCAACAGTCCAGAACCCCCAAATATTCAGTTAAAAATGTATTAAAACGGAGAAAAGAAGCGTATCCTCAAATTTGAAATGTTTGAACCAGAGAAAATGATTTTTGTTTGATAAATGCCTCAAAAGATTTAATCTTTTTGATTTAATTAATTTGATAATAGTCATGTAAACAATTAATGGCTCAGTAGCTATAGCTGCAACCTGCTTTTTGCCAGGGTTTCAGTTAACATGTCTGGGGTTGGAAAGTGTTTATTTTTCATGCAAGGTCCCATTCAGGCATAGGCTAGTACTCTGACCTTATCTATTGTTTCTCAAGTGTATATTGTAAGTAGCTTTAGAGGCTTTATGGAGACTTAGCCAGCAGGGCTGCTGTTGCTCTGGTGGAACATTTGGACCTCTGGCAAGTGTCAGATTTTCAGTGGCACATTAAATCTCTTAACCCAGTTCTTTTTTTTTCCCCTCCCCTTCCTCTCTCTGTCTCTCCGTCTTCCTCTCTCCCTCTCTCCCTGCCATGCTAACAAGCTGGCTGTGATTTATTTTTCATGTGTGGTGTTGTTAGTCACCACCATTTTTTTCTTTTTCTTTCTTTTTTTTTTCTTTTTTATTTTCCTCGGCATGCAAACTCTTGTGCCAGTGGTTAGCCTGGTGCCCAGGCCCTGAAGGGGCACAGTGGAAATGCAGCCAGAGCAGCTGCACATCCAACCCAACTGGGCAAAGTCCCTCAGTCGCACTGTGATGGGGAGGCCAGAGCCACTTTGATTAGCATGTCCGTCGTTATTGGCCAGCTTGAATGTCATGCACCGTGAGCCCAGTTGTCTAATGCTTCGGCTGGCCAACGGGGCTGCTCCCTGCAATTACTGATAGGGCTGCATGTTCCAGTGTGAAGGAGAAGCCAGAGAGAGCACTAAAGTGCCAAATGATTGTCCTTGGTAAATAAAAAGCAGACATCTCCCTTTTTGATGTTCTATATGTGCGTGCCTTATTTTCAGATGCTGTGGCGCAATCACATTTGAAAGCATTTTGCGCTCCCAACATAACAAGGGGGGGGGACCAATCAAAACAATAACTGTGGTTCCTTTTGACAAAGCCCTTGGCTCACAATTGTCAGAAGATGTAAGCTGACTCATCCACACAAGAAGGGCATGTATCCCTGGGAGCGAGGGGCGAAAAGCTATGATGAATCTTCCCCTCTGTGCTCTCCTCTCTCCACTGAGCCTGCATGGATTAATTACATGACTAGTAGCTAGTTTAGTCCCATTATTTATTTTTTTTCTAATGAATAATTTCACTCTCCCTCTCCGCCTAGATTTTATTCTGCTCAGGAGTTTTCGGCTTCACTCCGTGGAAATAAGAATGCATTGATTATTTTCCATCTAGCAAATATCCCACCAACTGAGGAATAACATGCCTTCTGCCTAATTGGTTTGTTTATCTTGAGCTACAGACTCTGGGTTTGTTTGGACTCTGGCTGGCATCCACACACTGCACCGCTCCTCAGCATGATTACTCACCTTGGGAGGAGGCTGCTGGAGCAAGGTTGATGTTCCCCGCATAGACATCAGGCTGTCATTCTCTCCGCTTATGTGACATCATTTGCCAAGACAGATTTGTTACAGGACAAATAAATTCAGGCCTAAAAAGGGATTGATTTAAGGACAGGCTGTGAGTGGAAAAAGGCGACAGGAGGGATGGGGGCTCCCAGACACATTTCACTACTGAGAAGGCTCGGGCCGGATCCAAACAAGCTGCCAACAGAAGATGGATTCTGGCTTCATGTATAATTGATAAACTGTATGTTCTAGGTGTCAGCTTTAAAGAGGGAGCTAGGACTATATCAGGAAGCTATTTTTCCTCTCTGAGGCGAGCATCATTTTTATTTTGTCCTCCCCCGTTCTCTGGCTTATCTTCTCACTTCAGAAAGCCCCGTTGAAAATTATCGTTTTCTTTGAAGACGACGTTCGGGAAGTGAAGCTTTAAAAGCACATCCTGTTCCTGTGCCTATTAGGAGTGCTAGTCCAGGGCAGATAGCCATCTGCAAAGTTGACTGTACATCCTGAGTTATCAGGATTAGCCATCTCACTCTTGACACCTAGAACATTAATATTAGCTATTGGAGACTCTATCCTGCTGAAAGCAGCATAAAAGGATTAATGCAGCGCTTATCCTTTTGGAAATAATGCGCCTTATTGAGCGGATTTGACACTGTAAAGGCTAATGATGACATTGAATGGAGCCAGAATAAGTAATGGCGCATCATCTCGTGTCATGCAGCCAGAATAGTCGCAATTTGAATTCCAATGGCTCAAACTGTATTGATTTTGCTGAAGGTGTTTCGGTTGTTTTTCCTCTGCAGCAGTACGGAAGTGTTATTCAATCATCACCTTCCTTTGGCTAATGACAGGGCCCTCACTGAAGGCTCAAGGACTTGCGCCGTTCATCGTCATACAGTGTGCTGCGATTTCACCTCTGAGCACTGTGAGCTGCAGCAATTACTGTACATGAAACACAATATGCCAGCACATCCCTTCCCTGTCTGTCATGCAGATACTGTGGGATTAATGTGGATTTGGCCACTCACTTCAATAGTGATACATTTGTACCCTGCCAGCCAGATGTATGAGTGTTAGCAGTACAATCTGTAGCACAACGGATTGACTGTATCAGTGGACCAGAGGAAGGTGGAGTACTAACTTTATACCCTATCATTTCCCTTTGACACACTATAATAGCTGTGAAAAGCGGTTTTCTATTGTGTTTTTTTACACAGGACTTGAGGGGGGAAAAGTGGTCTGATTCATATTATTTTTTAATACTCCCCATGTACACTTGACTCTGAATGATGCTCAGTGTAAACGGGAAATGTGCCTGCATGGGGTAACCAGATCCTGCTGCACAGTGAGAATTTAAATCAAGCTGAAATGATTGTAATTCAGTGGGAGAGAGTCTCCATGTACCCTTGAACCCCTAACATGATTTGATTCTAAAGAGGTTAAAAAACTGTAATAATAAATCTGTCAAAGTTTTAATAAGATGTGCCATTTTGTATTGGGCATTATACTGTTGAGGGGCAGACAAGTGGCCATCAGGGCCACCTGAGAACATTGGCTCTGTTCTTTCTGCTAAATTGCTGCTTCCCCAAGGTGTTTTTTTTTAAAACTGACAAGATACTAACCTTATCAATCACAGCTGCTTCACTCTCTCCCCCAAGGACTTGTGTTGATATGTTCTAAGTGCTCTTTCCTTTGGCAGTTTTAATGGGAATATTGTATGCTCATTTCAGCGATGCCTCCCTGTTTCTTAATGAGCTGATAAAGCTCCAATTATGGAGGCAAATCCTGATTTCTGATTTGCATTGCTGACTCTTGTTTCACCACACACAGCAGAAATGTACTTGATTGAGGTGCTGAGATGTTGGCCTGCCTTTCCAGAGACTTACATACTCTGTGTGTGTGTGTGTGTGTGTGTGTGTGTGTGTGTGTGTGTGTGTGTGTGTGTGTGTGTGTATCTGTGTTGATGTGCATGTGTAGGGACACAGGAGATGGACAGATTAGATTATACAGTAGATGCTGTACGGCCCTGGCCGCTTGTGCGTTGAATGCGATTTAGTTGTGAGGTTTGAGACGGGCTTTGGGCTCTGTGATGGGTGAGGGTACAGACTGACAGTGACAGTGGGGTGGTAATGGCTCTGAATGAGGAGGAATGGCCCTGTAAGGCCCCCATCCCAGTGGCAGAGCAGAGCAGCCCTGTCCAAATGCACTGCAAAATGAATTCTCCTCTACACCTGTACAGGTTTTTTTTTTCCCAGAACTAGAAATCGAGGCTATTTTTAGCTTTGCCAATCTGAGGAGAAATGGTGAAAGAAATGGAAAATGCTACTCTTAAAGAAATCCAGCCTTCACTTTTATTAAGTATCAGCAGCTGCAGTAACATCACTACCAATCATATGCTGAGACATCAGTGGAAGTAAAAAGATGAGAGGATGTTGTATCCCATTTGCAGTTTTTTGAACAGGACCTCAAGTCAATAGCCAAGAGGGAGAAACTCAACGCTGATCAAAGTTCTCAAGGCCTCTGGATGTGTTATCAGAGATTTGGACGTATGAGTGCAATTGCATATGAAATACCAGGTTTGTTTTCATACAGTCACATATTTGCTTCTCTTGCCCTCTGTGCCCCCTTTTCGTCTTTCAAACTGAAACATCATGTCTAGAACTTTGGCTGGGGAGCTCTGCAGTTCATGAAAAATGCATTCACTCAGCTCTTTTTCTAACTCCCCGCCTCTGATACTCTTGTCATATCATATCCATGTCATGTCAGTGTGTGTATTAATTATGTAGGAGGCGCAGTTGAGGAGACAGTATTGATGCATCTCCACTAGACGTCCTATGTATATTACTGACCCGTCACTGGGAAATATAAACAAGACTTCATTAAGGATGAGAAGACGCTTTAATATTTAGCCTTGTGAGTAAATAGTTCTTAGTCTGTGTTTACAGGAAGCATTTTTTTCTCTGTGTCTGCTTCTCCCTTGGGCTCCATTTTATTCTCAGAGTCCCACTCAATTCAACCGTTGTGGTCACTTTTCCGGTTCAACTGAGGTGTTCGACCCGGTCATCCTGACCGGGTTTAGTCACTCTTTTAGTCTGTCGAGCCTGCGATCGCTCATCGTATTGCTGGCAAACGGCTCGAAGTAGCACCTTAGGTGGTGTCCCAAATAACAACGGTAATTTATTTCTTTGCAAGCAGAATTATGCATGAGTAAGAGGCCATATTGTAATATGAAATTTCTCAGCAGTTGCATGCACATGCCAGATCCTGTTCGGGATTTGTGTTCTTGTTTATGAGTCCACTCTGTGTTGTAATCTTTTGGAACTGCGATAGCATTTATATTCCCTCACCAAATGATTATCAGGGGGAACAGTTCTCTGGTTCCTCTTGAAATACAGCTGTTTCCGTCCGGTTCTCTTCCTCCTCCTGTAACAAATGGCCTCTCAGGGTTTAAAACCACTACAACATGTGAGAGATATCAATCTTCTTCCAGAACCTCATTCAAAAGTTGCATTTAAAAGAAAAAAAGACTTACACACTTGTTATGTTTAATGCCAAGGCACATATCTGTGTTCCTTGCAGATGTATACGAACTACATCATGCTATGAAAGCATACTTTAACTTGGTAACTCTGTCATTGCCAACAACTGAGTCAACATTGATCTTGTGCATTTTGTGATGCCAGAACGGTTGTTTTATACCGAGGTGATTGCTGCGTTTTGGATGGAATAATTGGAAGTTCAAAGCGTCGGTCTGTGAGTGTAGCCTGGGGATAGGTTTCTGGAGAAGCTGACACTACAGACGTATTATGAAGCCATCACGTTTAATTTGCACAGACCTCTTCTGTAATTTACCCCCAATTCAGAGGAACAGTCTCCTGCTCTGCAGCACAGTGCACTCTCCGCTTGCATTGTTCATGTTCATTGGAAGAGACAGTGAGTGAATGAGTCTTGGAGCTCAAATAATGTGCAGCACTGTTCCTGTCATATTTGTTGCTGGGTAATGGCTCCTGATTTGTAGTTTCCTGCCGCGCCTTTTTCAGTTTGGTGCAGAGCAGACAGTGCTGCACGGTAACTGGTTTCTGTTTTCTGTGCATCCAGTCCAAGCAACTTGTGTACAACTTGCTGCTGAAGCAACTGCTTGACAGATAAAGGACTCAAAACGTCATATAGTCTTTGAGAGTGGGAGGAAACCTCTTCAGAGGAAGGAATGGGGTTTTCCACATGCTGCCCAGACATTCTCACACATATTGAGTTTGTCTGTGTGCATCTTTGAAGATGCAAATGTGTCAACCACATGTAACCAACCACCCAGTGAGAGGCTGAGATGCTCAACTGCTTTTCTCACGGCTCTTAAATAGCTGCCAGTGATCTTCAGCAGCTCTCCGTGTCTGTGAAGCCTGCAGTTCTTTTTTTAACGGACAGATTAGTTTTTGTGGGATGTTGAATAATCTGTGCGCATTTATCACTTAGAAAAAAAATGTCAGTTAAACCAGTTCAGGAGGCAGAAGATGTTTTAGTTATATTTAATAAGATTTTTGGCCTCTCATATAACAAACTGTTACAGTAGATAGTATGTGGAAATGACACAAAATGACACAAAAGCCATTAATTGGCCATTAATTTAAACCAGAGGTCAAACACGTCAGTAAATGGATTTATTACTATAACTTTTTAGATCTATTTTGTATGATGATATAGATCGAATACCTTTTTTGTTGTATATGCAGTCACTCCTTCATCAAGGAGATATTTATACCTCAAACTTTGCCAGCCAGCTTTGACATCTAGTGTATGAAAAAAAGACAGCACATCATAGCTTGGCATATCCTGACAGAGGAGACATTCGTAAATTATTAATGTTTTCCCTTGTACTGTCACCTATCATTGCACTATCCTACTACTCCCACATTTTTGAAATGCGGGAGTAGTAGTCCTGTAGTGTGACAAGTCATGTTTCTGGCTCTCATTTCAATATCTGAAGTGAAAGGTCAGGATGATATATTCTGTCCTGCCACGGTGACAGTGACTTACATGCTACCAGTTCAAGACAGTTCACTTTTACGAGGCCCAACCAGCCTGTCGAGCAAACTGATAATGAATCAATCTGTGTGAAACATTTATGGGTGCCCCCCCCCAACCCCACCCCTTCCTTCCGTGAGGCCAATTAGAGCATCCTCGGTGGCCCCTGCTGTCTGAGTCAGGGAAGCCTCTTGCATTGTCATATCAATATTCCTCAGTTGATCTCCAGCTGAGCCGAGTCCGGCTGCTCTTTCCACACATTGCTAATTTGCATTCGCCAGCATGTGTGGGAGATGGCATGCTGGCTGCCTCCCCTTCTTGTTCCTGGACCTACTGTTGCCTCCCTCTCTCTGTCTTTTTCTACTTTTTTTTTTTCTTTTCTTTTTTTTTTTTTCCAAGGGAAAGGTTTCTTGATTCCTAGCATGCCAGAGAAGGGTCCTCTGAGGATTACATTGGCTAAGCCCTTATCACTCCAGGAAATT
Source organism: Istiophorus platypterus (assembly GCA_016859345.1). Classification (NCBI taxonomy): domain Eukaryota; kingdom Metazoa; phylum Chordata; class Actinopteri; order Istiophoriformes; family Istiophoridae; genus Istiophorus; species Istiophorus platypterus. The sequence goes on from CM029119.1 coordinate 11,772,439, forward strand.
CACTGCCTGCTTAAAAAAGTGGTAGGAGTAGAAAATCAAGAGGAAGTGTTATTCTTTTTAAGTTTCTCCCTATTCCCATGGAAAGTTATTACAGGTTTGAAGAAAAGTCCTTTTTTTGGCACTCAAGTTTTCTCGTAACTGCATTTCATATTTCACCCTTCATTTTTATTTTTTTTTTTTTCCAAGCGGCTGGTGGAATTTTAGAAGTGGAAAATGTGAAGGCAGGTGCTTGAGAGAGAGAGGGGGGGTTGAGGGGGTGGGGGTTTTAGGGAGGGCTGTGCTCACTGGGAAGCGATGTTAAACATCCAGGGGAAATGTTTGTTATTCTAATGGGATACCACCATGGTAACAGCTTTTAGAGACTCCCAAGGCTTTGTGTGGAGTATATGCACGCTTTCATCAATCTCGCCTAATTTCTTTGGGGATTAGCAAATATAATCAGTCCTTTCTCCAAGTCGTCACCTGCTTATCGACATGAATATTATGGTGAAAATTAGCAGAACACAGCCCTGTTGGATGTGGAGAAAGCAATACACGGGTCATTAATATAAATCACAAATTGAAGTGAGTCACTAAATGGATTCAAAAGTCATTAGTATTCCCTTTGTGCTGAATGGCATATCAGACAGAATAGCTTACATTTTGCACATACAGTACTTTTTTTTTTTCCCTAAATCCTTGCAACCGAGACCAAAGTACTTTTGCCCGTATTACATCTTCAAGTTAAACATGTTTCAAACAGAGGTAATGAAATATGTTATTTTCAGATTTAATACCTTTACAGGGGTTTTAAAGGCAACGGAGTGAACTCATTTACAAGGCTTGGTGAAAAAAAGGAAACCCTGTCTGATGAGGAGCCTCCGAGTTAAAGGCTCCAATAACTCGTAAGCCCTTCTCAGTTTTATACCTTTTTCTCTCCATGTACAGATTTCCTTAAGTGGCTTATGTGAATTGCAATCGCCACATTGAAGCTCGGGGTGTACAGAATGCATTTTCTTCCTGGCCGTGACCAGCTAACAGCGCATTGAACTTGTGCGTGTGGTGATGGAGAGGTTTCACACACAGCACTGCTGCGCCATGGGAGTATAGCCTGACCTAAAGCTAAGCCCCCAGCCGGAACAGCCTTCCATCAAACTCACAACACTGCTCTCTTATCTACTGGCATTTCTGTCTGATACAAATAGCCAAGATGTGATATAGTTGGCTACATGTCATATCTGGCATTGTACTACGCTCTATCTGCTCCCCCCTCTGTGAAATATAATGCTTTCAACTCACCAGCTTTTTGCCTTGGCTATTTTTTCCATCCGTAGCAGAGACAGAGACCAGTGTGTGTTTGCTCGTCTTGGCCAAAGGCCAAAGGCCAAAGGCTCTTTCTGATATAATCCCTACCATCGATCAGACTTTGTTTACTCTAACATGGTTTCTCTCCCCTCCAGCAATTAGAAGCCAACCTTCCACCTCCTGCTCCTCAGACCAGCTTTATACGTTTATTTTTCCCTTAAGTGGTAATTTTTCATGTTGCTGCTAAGCTTTAAGATGTGTGGGTGTATATTAAGTAATGGATACTCTTCAACCACACTGACTTGCTGGATACCAAATTTTTAGTTAATGTTTCTTTGTCTTTGAAGAGGTGAATTCTCCAGACACCAAACACTGCCACATGTTGTACGGTACTATCAGTATATTATGGAAATATGATTCACACATTTCCTATGTAGCACTCCACACTCTTTGGGTTTCATTTAGGTTACTCCACTTAAAAAAAATCTCAAGCACTTTGGAATTTTAGAAAAATGGATGTAGAAGCTGAGGATTACTCTCCTGTCCGTCTGAGAGGCTCTCATCATAACAAATCAGGCAGGAGAGTGACTGGTTGTCTCTGTGGTCTTGGCTAAAGAGGTTTAAAATCCACACAGAGAACAGGCAATTTTGCTTTATTCTTAATATTGTGATCACAAACACCATTATGGCCAATTTAAGCTCTCGATTTAGTGCACAGTACCTGCACCACTAAGCTAAAGTAAAGGTTGATTTGGAGCTTGTTTCACAAAATTATGTTTGACTTTGTGATGTAGATCTAACAAATTTTCACATTTATGAGATATGTGTATGTCAAAAGCCACAAGTTGTACAAAGCTTTGTAGTTGCCTAAAATTTTAGGTAGGCATGATTTGAAAAAAAAAAAAAAAAAAACACACACCATTGCTAAAAATCCCATAATACATTGCTTTGCCTTTTGAAAGATGTGTAACTTTCTGTTTTGTGGCATAGCACTCAGCAGTCATGGTGCAAAATAGGTTTTGAATAAGTCCTGAAGAGCATTTCCATCCATTTTTTTTAATACATAAATTGAATGAAGATAATTTAAAAAAAGAATAAATCATAAAGTACAGCTGCATCTTCAGCTACAATGGAGACATGAAAAACTACTGCAGATGAAAACACAAGATCTGTCATTAAATTTCCATCCAAACGTAGCACAAATTTTAAGAAGGGAAAATTTGAATTTAGGCATGTTTTCAAATGTATGAATCTAACAGTCCTCATATTAATACATGTAACAGACATAGATGGCATATTTTTTATCATGTTTTCCTCTATGTTGTCTTTTGTTTGAGGTTTGACCAGCACTCTTATGATTACATCATCTTGTTGTGCCTTCTTTTGCAATGGTTAAAAAGCACCCAGCTGGAGAATTAATGCCACCAACTGTTTATCTTGATGCACCCAACTACTAATGGTCTCATTACAGTAGTGGATGGAAATACGCATTAATTCATGTTTCGTTTTGCAGATTTTCTGGTATTTCTGTTCATGCCAAGTTTGATTTAAGATGTTTTAATCTTAAAAGACATGGCTGACCAAGTAACCACTTAAAGCTGCTCAGCTCTTTTCATTCCCGCAATAACCAAACAAAAAAATCAACACTTTTACGAGGAAAATTTTGTAACAAATGTAATAATACCAGGAAAAGAAAACTAATCTGGAAAAAAATATAAACATCAGTAAAGAAGATTAATGCTACAGTTGACAGGAGTTACAAAGACGTTCAAAAAGGTGAACAACTATGGTGCAAGGACGCATAGGAAAAAGTCTTAAAACTGGAGGACAACAAAACTTCATTAGTATTAAAACACACAACATGAGCCATGTAATCCTTCCTATGGTCAGTGTCTCTGGTCAGCAAGTGTTACTGATTATTACCAAGGAAGCATTCCACTCAGCTCTGAGTCAGTCTGACGGAAGCGGCTGTCTTCTTAGCCTTAAATTAGTCAGTCTTAATGTTAGTTTAACTCTTTACTAGTCCAAGAGTAAAATAACGGTGGATTAACCCTGTAGATAAGTATAACATATCTTCATGAAACAAGTCCCTGATGCTTATTAATCATCTATCCTACAGAGAGGCAATATCGAACACTTTGCAGCTAATAAGTCTTGCAGTCAGAATTATCAAAGGCAAGCAGCATGCTAATGCCTCTGCAATTTTAATTCAACATCTAACACATTTATTCACCCTGTTACTTGTGCTTTTGGCAGACAACCCTGACGCCTACCATCAGCATCTGAATTTTGTGATATTTTTTTTTAGGGTTTGTTTGATGCTCAAGAAATACTCATATTTTCTGGCTGTGATTATATCCATCTCAGCCGGAGATGCTATTCTCATCTGGGAGAAGCTCTTAGCACACTACACTACTAATATTTGAGTGCTTTGAGGGAAGAAAATGTCTGTTTAGCCCAGCGGAGAGCAGTAACTTTCACAATAACTCACAGACAGAATTTAAGCACAGGAACGGTGGCCAACTTTTAATGGTATTATCATGCATTCAGTTTAAAAACTTGAAAGCTCCTTTAGTGTCTTTTGGTCTGACTTTTTTTTTTTTTTTTCTTTTGATCACTGAGATTTTGGAGTCCTGCTGAGGTATTTCCGTCAGCCGTGATTAGCCATGCACAGGTAGGAAAATACTCTTCACTCAGCAGTGAATTGTAAAAGAAATTTCAGGTTTTAGCAATAACTGACCACTTTCCTGAACAATGAGAATACCACAGCAACAAAAGAGTCTTTAGAGAACTTAATCTTGCATTGACAAGATTAGTTAACTTTCTGTTGAGCGCGCCTTTCGTGCTCTTCCTTCTTCTATGTTTACATCACCTTTTTGCACTCAATATTTCTCCCTCTTGACCCAACTATAAACAAAGACAAGCACAGTTGACTCGTAACATCATCACAGCACCAGGATGATAAAAACATGGAGTGGATAAATAAGCCTTAAAGTTTCTTAGCCTCAACAGTATTTTTTAACCAGTTGTCATTTTATATAGCTGCGTCGTTTTTTGCATATTTCCACGGTGCATTGGCTTGGCTTGATTTGATTTAGGACCTCCACTTTCAAGGAAATTGGGCTTAGGGCATGAAAGTTCACACTTCTTGCCTCCAGGCAATTGATTTTTTTTTTTTTTTTTTTTTTTGAGCTTGATTTTTAGTGCTGTACTAATACCAGTAGAAAGTGTAAGCACCATTTTGTGTCACTGAGGTCCATAGACATTGAAACCTTTGTGTCAGTTGAGCATGATTTTATGATTTTGATGTCAGCATCTGCAAAAGTAAGGGAGAAATGTTTAGCACTGAAACAAGTAATCAATTTAGTTGTCAGAAAATTAGTCATCAACAACTTTCAAGTCATTTATGAAGGTAAAATCCCAAACATAGACTGTTTTCTCCAGGGTGAAAAATCTCATCGATCTGAGAAATTTCTCATTTTCTCTGACATTTTATAGGCTATACAATTAACTTTTCACTAATTAGTTGATCATTCAAATAATTGTTATTTTTGAATCATTATTTTGATTATTGTTCTGTGTAATTATAGCTAACACAGGTCTGTAAAATGTAACTTCAAGCAATTTAGAAATTTAGAGATTTTTATGCATATTTAAATACAGATAAACTAGAATAGGACTTTTAAAAAGAAATAGCCATAATGTCTAAATTGTTAGACATGATTGATAAGTTGTATAATTTTTTTATTTTTTATTTAATGAGGAAAGCCTCATTGAGAATTAAAAATCTGTTTTTCAAGGTTCTTCTGTCAAACATTAATCATTTAATACAAACATATTTAACAGATCAGAGTTAGAGAGCCGTTTTGCTGATCTTATTCATAAAGGTCAGTTTACTAGCGGTAAGGAGTACTACTTAAGTCTAGAGAAACAGGTTTATAATGTTTTCTGAGGCTCTTGAGGAGCTTTTCTGAGGAATATGGCTTTTGCTATGACTACAAATTGAATCAGAGCCTGTGGTAAAAACTGGGAAAATTGAGTTGGAAGTTTTGGAGGTTCGTGGGCATTAATCAGACAGGGCTTATTGAAAAGGTGTTATCATGTTGGATTATGGGAAGTGTAGGGCCTAGAAAGTGTAGCAGCCAGGATCTTTTGAGCCTGAGTATATAGTAACAATGATATCCGCCCTGCCTGCTTCAGTTCTGGCTGTTCTTTTTGAACTCTGTCAATTGTGCTTCACCCCAGCTTTACAAGACAAAATTGCTGGAAAACGTTTTTTTTAAACATGAAATGTGAAATAACAAATGAAATCACCAATAAGAATCATGAAAAAGATAACAACATAGAAACAACCTGCAACACTGTAAAGACACCCAGAAGTATTCTTGCATGTTTGGCAAAAACTCATATTTTTGTTTGTACTTCACAAATCTGCACCAACTTTTTACACTCTCTACTCATGTGTTCTCCTATTTTGCTTGTACTGAGCACACACAGTCTGAAGTTATTATTAGACTGAATCTAAGCAGCCCTGTGTCCTCAGCTCTGAGCAGTGGGCACCAAGCTCCTGCATTGAGTTTGACAGCCTTCACACAATATTGTGCAAGGGCGCTCCCTTAGCTTCTCATGCTGGTTAAATGTAATATGGCAGATGGATAGTATTTGCAGTCGGAGCGGGGGTCTCACCCTCCCTCTCACTCTTTTTTTTCACCGTCTCTTGCCAGTACCTCAAACATTTCAAGGGGGAGAAATATGTATCAAATTAACTCTTAGCAAAAGGGCCGCCAAGCTCCCTGCCCTTGTCTTTTCAGCAATCAGAGCTTTGTTATTTTAGTCTTTCAACCAAAACCAAACTGGATTCAATGGCTTCAGCAATTACCTGTAATTTTCCAACCTAGTGCGCTAGCTTTCATCGGAGCGACTGCAAAACAGTGAAAGATTGTCTCCTCGGTTCCTCATTTTAGTGTACGAGTTAAGTGCACTAATTCATCTACATCTACAGAGTGGCACATTTGGAAATGTTCACTTCCCAGCGGCAGGAATGTCTGCAGAGATTTAGTTTCTGTCTGTGCACAACCTTCAAGTCAAAGTGAAACTGGAAACCCTTCTGCAGTGTCGACACTACGACACTGAACCTCTGCTTTATACATCTGACCCATATATTAATACGTCCTTTCAAGCCAGTTGAGAGGAGACAACTCTGAGGCCCCGACATCTGTTTTCACATCGCAGGCTTTTATCCCATTTTTCCATCGACCCCCACAAACTCCCCTTTCCAGTCCCCATCCTGTTTTCAAGTCGTGTAAGAAACTAGAGGAGCTCAACTTGACTCCAAAAGTGTATGTGCGTGTGTATTTGTGTGAGTCGGAGTGATATTTCCCCTTCAGAGGTACCAAAGGAGAGAGAACTGCTCGTACTAAAATGCTAATTAAGTGCAGTGTGGCAGACAAGGACACTTGAGAGTGTATGCATTAGCAAATTTTAACTCCCTGCAAACCAAACAGTTTGTTCTGGACTAATCTCCCAATGATGGAGGCAAGAACAACAGTAGAAACCAGAGAGAGTAGGAATATAGACTTGCCGTAGAACATGCGGAGAGAGCGAGAGAAGTGTGGTTTTCTCTTTCATTACCAAGATAACAGAGTTTTAGGGGAAGAAAGCACCTCTTCTGGCATCATTTTTGCGTTTCATCTCTTCACAGAGGTAACATATGGTATCTGTAAGGGAGAGTCAGTTTGTGCTCTGCGGTGAATTATTTTGTGGATTAGTATTGGCATTTAAATGCTCTTGGCTTTAAATCTTGTCTGTTTTAGATCTTAAGTACATTCCTTGGCATCCTGCTCTCCCGCTCAGGCTGGCCTCTTCCCCTGGCCAACACATTTTTGAAACTGTAGAGTTTAACAGGAGAGCAGAAGGCAGCCATTTGAAAAGGCCCTGAAGCTGATCTCAAATTACTTTTAGTGAGATAACACTCAAATCAAACCAATTCTTCCAATGTTTTGATGCCAGCAAAATCTTCATCCTCAAGCAGGAGTTAAAAACCTTTTTCTATTTTTTTCTTGAAAGTAGTTTCCTACGTTACTTTACAAAGTGGAGGCGTCTGAGGTTAATGTAATTACGGTCTCTGATGCTTGTACAAATTGCAGGCTGGTAGTGTGACACACGTTCCCCTTAAGTGTTCTGCGGTTGGCTCTAATGTCTTGTTTTATCCATGCTCATTAAGACGACCTTGGCCAGGTATGTTTGGTTATTGCCATGACCCTCTGGCTTCATCTCTATATTTCACATACACCGCAAGAGACCTTCCTGACTCTGGGGAAAAATATCCGCTAGCTCAAAAATCGGGTAATATTTAAACCAGAGAAAATGTTTTAGAAATAAATACTGCAGCAGTTAGTAAGTGATGTCTCTGCACGGTTGTTAAATCCAGCGTTTGTGGCACATTTATGTTGCCCTGGAGATCCTGGCTGACACGATAGCCCCCTTTTCCTCATCTCTGAGCGGCCTTTAAAAGCACAGCCCTCCCTTCTGCTTCCAGTACAGTTGGCCTCCCTCCAGCTCCCTCAGAAGAAGTGGATGAATTCCTAGATGTCTGATAAGCTTCACCAGAACATCATTCTTAATGGAAGAGAGAAGAAGAGGAGGCAGATGCTATCAGCGCAGTTGAATCGCCTTGCAGTCAGATCAAACATCCTAAAAGAGCAGGGAATGCTAAATCATGTTGCAAGGCTGTTGCACATTTATCTTCTCTGTTGGTTTAATTGAACTTGTTTCTAAATGAAACCAACTGGCCTTTCTGATGCAAACAAAACATCATTAGCATTGTGAAATTCCCAGTTGCTTTGTAGCTTTTTTTTGCCACTCATTTTCATTTGAAATGAAAAGCCTTAGATGGAGGTCTTTTCATCCTTGAAATTTTTTTCTTTTGCTCAACACCCTTTGTGACACCATTAATGACTTACCTCTGTATGTTTGTCCACTTTCTTTCTGCTGTTTATTGAGCCAGAGACTGACAAAGACCCCCCCCCCCAATCATGTGTGAAGGTCTTGTTTGTCCCTGTGTGTTTGTGTGTAAAACAGCAGGACCTTCAGGATCGGGGAGTAAAATATATCTCGCAACACTAGCGTAGCGTGCCAGAGGTGTCTTGATGGAGATGGAGTCATACTGAGCTAATGAAGCTCCAAACCTCAGCTATCGATCCACCTCGCAACGGTGCTTTACAGAGATAACTGAGGAGGAGAGCGGTGTGTGGCATCACGTGCGCTCTGATCTGTGTGACATCTAATTCTGTGTAATGAACCTTGTGCACCAGAGTGCATGATGGGGGGCTGTCTATGGTAATGACAGGGATCGCATGGCCTGGGCGGCTTTTGAAAGGCTTTGAAACACTGCCGGTTAGCTCACAGGGCTTTCCTGACAGCAAGGATTTATAGCTACAACAAACACCTCTATGCTTGAAACAAAGTTGCTTTACAAAATTGTATATGTACCAAATTCTGGTGAAAGAGTGAAGTCTTTCCATTACTTTTAAGCATTGCTACTTTTTAGTTTTTGGCTGTATGTTGTATTTCTGTTTCTCTACTCTGTAGCTCTTCCTGAAGTGTCTCGTATTATTTTTCTTTTAGCTAACTTAACTAAATTTACCCACACTTAGACCCAAAAAACGATGTGAAGTCGTTTGTTGGGTAAGAAACAAATGTTGATCGAGGGTGATCACAAACTACACGTACCAGAGAAATAATGTGGCTTATGGTCTGGTAGTGTGACACTGTGAAAGCACACAGCTATAATGATGACTTTTATTATAATGCAGTGCCTAAGTGTTTCTTTAGGCCAACAAAGGTCAAGGGCTGAGCAAAGGTTAACAAATGACCCATGAGTCTGCTCGAGCTGGCCAGAGTTCACACCCAAACAGGGCCCACATGAGTCCTTGTATTTGTCAGTTGCATCTGGCTTTAACTGTATTCAGACTGACAATAGCACTTCATCAAAGAAACGGAGGAGGCTGCATTTGTATTACTACAGGTAGTGGTGGGAAGATGAAACAAAATCCAGGAACAGTCTTGCCTCTGAAGGCTAATCAGACGCCGAAACACAGCAGATGAAAGGACTGTGGAAAGTTTTCACGTTGACAGTCATCGTCTCCCCCGTCTTGACAGTCATGAAGTAAACGTTCTCACGTGCACATTCTCATATTTGATCAACCGTTTCAGCTCCGTGCAGCAAGACATTGCATTTCTTTACAACAAAAGTTGAACCAAGTTTGATATTGTTGCCAGATCACCCGGCATGTTTTTTAGCCAGAGTCCTCTGCGTCGGCGCCCTCGCCGTGCCAACAAAGCGGCTGGAGGATTTGATCGTTGAAGAAGTACAAATGTAGGTCTGAATCGGTAAATTGTAGCCTGTTCACACATCCAGCAGACGCTGAGCAACATTAGCATTCACTTGGAATCGTGTTATCGTCACCAAGTATAGGTCCAATATTCATATTTTGTCTTTTAGCTTTGTTTTTGGTCTCCATCAACGTATGACGGAAATGAGTCGCTAGTTGTTCCAGTACATTCCCCTATGCTCGCAGGGAAGTTGCCTCTGTCTGTCTGCAGATAGTATAGAGTCAGTTTATGTTCCATAACAGCAAAACTGAAAAAGGGGAACTGTAGGGCTGATATTTCTCTTGTGTGTTTGTCACAACATGTGACCGCTTTCATTTCATCCATTATAGATAGATAGATTGATAAGAGCATCTTTTAAGGATAGAGGACAGATTGTAATGCCCTCTGATAGAAACTTTGGAATTGTGGTTGCACAGATAAAAGTCAGCTAAGTTCTCGAGATTTAATGGAATTTAGTGCGCTTGCAGAGGCCATAATTACTCTTGTCACTGAGGTGGTGATGGTTTAAATTACTAGGGAGTACAAGAAGTGTCAAACAAAACTTTCATGACACAGTACTTTGAACCCTCCCCCCTTATCCCTGCTGAATTAAAATAGAGCAGGGAAAAAAAGCTTTTTCTTTTTCCATGACCACCTCTGCTGCTGGTGCAAATGAAAATGCCCTTCCCAAAATAGATCATTTTTACCCTTCAGATGTCCACTTTTATTTTAAGCCTGGTGACACCATGCCATCCATCACACCCAGCTTTTCAGATGTGAGCAGCCCTAGGGAAACACTGATACAGTAAGAAAGAAAGTGTGATAGCGTGCTGCTGATCTGCATTTAGGACCTCTATGGTTAGATTACCACTAATTCCACCTCAGAGTAGCATTTAGGCATTTTCTTTGTGTGAGTAAAGTGGAAGTCATTCCCCTTTTTAGGGTAAACATTGAAAATGGATGCCCTGCCTTTCCAACTCTTCCCTCAAATTACCTCTTGACATGGCCAAACATCGCTCCGCATTGTTGTCTGCCAGGAAAATGCATTTCTGAATGCTTTATTGAATGTTTTGGCTGGGTGGAAATCGTACCAAGTGTACCCATAGCTTTGATCATCTTGACCTGGAAACGTGATAGTCACCCCACTTTACAAGGCTCTCTGACACCTGGGAAACTGGATCTGGTATTCTTGATACATGATCTGCACCACAGCACTAAAGACTTAACTTCTCCTGTTTCGCAGGCTGCAGAGGCTACCGATTGGAACTGGAATTTCACATGGCTGAGGCTGAGGCTTTTTTTTTTCCCCCCACAAGCCACTGGAGTCACAACATTTGGGGCCCGGTGGAAAAAATGGCCTATATGATTTTTATGAACGAGATTCCTTCGGCATTACTTTGACTTCAAAAACAGACACAAAGAAAGGTTTTTTTTTTTTTTAAAGGGTTTTCTGTTTATTTATTGCTGTGCACTGAAGCTGATCATTTTTGGCAGATGTTAAAAAGACTACATATGAATGTGTACGCTGAATGAAATATATAGAGTTTAGGTTCCTTGAATCATGAATTAAATGTTTGTTACTGTTGTATTTTATCATTTTTACTCATTTTTTTGGGTAGAATTGGGCCTAACGTCATAATGATTAATACACTTTAATGAAATGAAACATTGACACTGAGGGGGAAAGTGTATAGAAAATACTACACAGCAAATTCCTTATATTTAATGACTATGACTGTTGAGATATGTCAAAATCAGACTTGGCTTTCTACCTCTGCTATTCAATTTCCTGGTATAATCACAGATATCACCTGTTGTTGAGTTTTGCCTGTTTTTTATATGAAACCATTCCCAGTGTATCATGTTGTCCCTTGGACTGGATGCAGTATATTTTCTAGATTTGTAAATTATTGCATCAAGTCAAAGGGATTTGAGTGCTCGAATAATAATTAAGTGTAACAGTATGAGAGTATTTTAGTTAATTACATGATTATAATTCATACAGGAATCAGTTAATGCATTTCAGTACTGAGTTCTGGGCGATTTAATGTGATGGCACTGACAGTGGTACTGAGGTTAGAAGTAAATTATACAGAGCCAGGGTGTGATTAGAGAAGCTGTGGCATGGCTTTTAAAGTTCACCACCCCTCAGGGATATTTGATTCAAGCCGCCGGCCTTTGATCAGCGTTAACATTACGGTAACCATGACAGTTTATTTTCAACTACCAAAAAAAGACCATTTGTGTCAGAAAACAATCTCCCCTTCCTCTGACATGTTGGCACACTGTAAAAGAAAAATGTCAGGGTCAGTGATGAGCCATTAGCCTAGAGTGAGTTCCCTCTGTGCTTCCAGACCCATTGAAAACACCTTTTTAGTCCTCAACAGATGGTGCAGTGACACAGCAACCACAGGCACTGACCTGGGTCTTAACATAAAGACACTTCCAATAAAAAACAAAAAAAACAAAACAGGACACACGTTACTGCGAAGGAACGACAATTTCTGCCCACAGAGAGAATGACACCATGAATCTGTTATAAAGAATTCACCTGCTTAGCATGGCCGTATTGTAATGCTTTGTACATTTGACTGATTATATAGTCACCCTCTATTCATTGGTATTGTACTCTTTTCTTTTTCACAGAGGTTGCTCCTCGGTTGCTGCAAATGTCATAGTGCTTTAATGAGAACTGCACTGTAGCCTACAATGGAAGCTTTTCAGCCAGATTAAATGTATCACCGTGCTGAAACTTTCCTTTCCTCTCACCCCCTTTCTGCCCCTATTGTCACACAGTGGTTTTACAGAGCAGCTTGTTGCTGAAAAACAAGGTTAAGAAGATCAGTATCAAAGGAGGAGTGTTTTGTGTGGCTTGCAGGAGAGTCTCGCTTCAGGTTTCCACCTGAAACACAAAGGTGTTTTCTTACCTGATTTGTATTCATTCACACAATGAGTGGACCTGCCTCTCTTGTTTCCAAGTAAGGAGAGTCCAGACGAGACTTTTGTTCGCCCTATCATCGGATACGTGCTTGGTGCTTCCTCCAGTACGAGCTTTGGAGACCAGCCACAGGCTTTGTCCTGGATGGATTTTTTTTCCTGCCCTTTTTCCTCTTCTTTGTTGCTCTGTGTATACTCCAAGAAAACATTTCAGATAAATGTTTGAGCATTACCTCTGCTTTTTTTTTTTTTTCCTTTCGGATCCTGTGTTATTTCAGTAATACCAAGACTTGTCATCCTAAAATTGCTTTGTCGGAATCCAGAACCCACAAATTAGCAGTTTAAAGTGTTTCAGTCCATAAGGGCCTGTAGCTCATTCCATTCTGGACTGTTTTATATTGTCAAAGCACAGATAATGCAGCCTGTACAGAGGTACTGTACAAATTAATTTGTTTGATTCAGCTGACATCAGTCAAACTGCTGAAAACATGATGTAAGTAAATATTGTCTTTTTTTGTTTTTTTATTTCAGGGTTTTTTCCTGACCGTCTCCCCGGACTCCATCCTCAAGGTAGCGAAGCATGCCTCAGATAACAACAAAATCTTCTGCATGAACCTCTCAGCACCTTTCATCAGCCAGTTCTTCAAAGAGGCCTTGATGATGGTCATGCCTTACGTCGACATTTTGTTTGGCAACGAGACAGTAAGTAAAACAAGACATTTGGAAGTTCGCTAGCGTTGTTCTGATTTAAGGCCAATTTACATCAATGCCGAAGGCTCGCGATGGCTTAGGCCACTTGCGTTGGCTACAGTCTAAGCTCTGTGTAGACTCAACGCAGAAGCATAAATCCAGCAGAAGGTTTACACTACATGTATTATTGTTTGTACGTTTATATTTATGTCAACAAAAGAAGTTGTTTTTTCACCTGTATTTGCCTATTTGTCTGTGCATTTTGTTTTTTTAACTTATTCAGTAGGTTATCTTAAAAAAACATTCAGTAGAAATTTAGGCCATGGGTCGAAAAATAAGCAATAAATTCTTTTGGGGAGATGGAGATCTGAGATCACCAAATTCCTTCACAAATCTGTCAGAACTGGGCCTGCCCAATGAATTCAGACATAACAAATTAAAACACAGTGAAGTTTTTAGCTGTGCTGGTGGCGTGGCCCCGTTGATTTCAATTGTGCTCTGTTGGTTGGACGGTCAGCCCACTACTTTGGTCCAGACTGAAAAATATCAACAACTGATGGATGGATTGTCTTGGATTTTGTAGACAAACATGGTCCTAACATATTAATCCTAATGACGCTGGTGATGCCTGACTTTGCCTGTGGTGCAACCCTGACCTCTATATTTTTTATTTTGACTGAAATGTCTGGACAACTATTGGATGGTTTGCTGTGAAATTTGGTACAGACATTCACAGTCCCCTCAGTATGAACTGTAGTCGCTTGGGTGATCCCTTGACATTTCCCTCAAGCACCATCAACAGGTTTAATTTATCCAACGATTGATTTATGACGCACAACCCTCCAAAACTAATATTCCCATCAGTCTCAGCTGTGTTTAGTGCTATTTAGGAAATGCTAGCATGCCAACAGGCTAAACTTAGATAGTGAGCATTACGTCTGCCAAAACTCAACATGTTTGAATGCTGACATTAGCATCTAGCTTGAAATCTGTCTGAACATACTGTCTTATTTTATTTTTCCTCCTTTGCTTTTTTTTTTTTAATTCCTTATGGCTTTCATGTCATATTCAAAATTCTTGTAGCTTTAGGCTATCTGATGAATTGAAATGGCTCTTAAAAATCTATAGATGTTGCTACTCATACAAGCCCTGAAGCTCCCTGCCAGGATTAAGGTTTTCTGCAAAAACAATCAAGTCCACCATCAGCCAATTAAGAACCCAGAATTAGATGTAGAATGAATATGTCAGAGTAATTTTTTAAATTGATATACCAAATTAATATATCAACTTCAAAGGATTATGCAGTCTTGGTGAAGGTACAATATGTTCTCTTTCTGAGTGCTTTTTAGTTAAACAATATATCCTCTTACCCTGTTTAAAGCAAAATTAAAATGCCACCTCTGCTGTTTCATTCCAGGCATTGCTCTTTTTTATCTTCAGTATCAATTTCACTGTGACACAAAGAGATGAATCAGAATTAGTCCTGTAATCATTCATCTCAGTTGCGTCACCATTTCATGCGAGTTAATCTATTGATTCATCTCAGCTCTGTGGAAGTGAGTAGCTGGTTGGGGGTCAAGCTGTGGTCAGAGACCATGGAGCTGCTGGGAAGTATCCTGTAACAGGCCAGCTGAGCTTGACTCGGAGGCACCGTTCGGACAAACTGCATCTTCGGGGGGGGGGGGGGGGGTATGATCACTGGAGTGGACTCGCCTCCCCACTGCTAAAGCTACTAAACAGAGCCCTGTCTTTGGGTAGAGATGGGGTGCACACACCAGGACAGAACTGGAAGGAACTGCTCAGCATTTGAGGATTTATTGCAGTTGCTGACTTCAGCTTTTCCTCTTTTCTTTCCTCTCCCAGCATAAGACCTCCCTTTTACATATGCACCTCTCTTTCACTCCCTAATTGCTGTGAGGAACGATTCTGTCTCCTAAACTACAGTGTACATTTTGCAAGCGTTATGTATTTTTGGATGGGTGGTACTGTAACTGTTTGCTTAAGACGTTTGCTCACACCTCCAGTCATTACAGTTTAATGACTCTGGATAATTGCAATGTATGTTTGTTGAAGGAGATTATCTTTTGGAGACTCTGTCAGGGCTTGCTTTTCGGAACTGAACCCGGCTAAGTCCACCAAAGTAAGAGATTTGGTGGGAAACAGAGCAGATATTCACCACTCAGCCGCCTCAAGCGGTGAGGTCTTCCAGGGTCTATATAGGACTAATGCCTGTCCAGAGTGTTTTGACTCCTTTTGGCCTTCCTCTGTGTTAGCTGCTGGGAAGAGGGAATGCGAAATGACTGCTCATACAGTCAAAACCAAGACCTCCCATTGTGCACAAGCCAGACAAGGTTGGCGGTCATGCAGTGGTGCATGGTGAGTGACAGGCAACAGGGCTGCCTCACCCACGCTTGCCCCCCTCCAGCCCCCCTCCAGCCCTCCGCTCGCCCCAACTTCCACCCCCCCAAAATGATGGATCAGCCTCAGCCCACGATGTTTTCATAACAAGTCAGTGACAGTCAGGATCATGCAGACTGACTCCTATAGCCTTGCAGAATGTGCCATAAGGAAGGCTAATGTGTCTGCCTGTCTCTGCCTCCCTCTCCCACACTAACTGAGTCACGATATAGAGCCGTGCACACTTGGGGAAATATGTTTTAATGCAGCTCTAGAATCTCATGTTTTTCAAAGTTTTTGAGAGTCGAGCACTCCATTATTTGCCATGACTGGGATCTTGTTTCAGTCAGATCGCAATTCCCTTTTGATCTTCTGGAATACCATAACAGCAACACCACAGACTCCAAAAAATGTCAATAGCCTCTGTTTCCTCTCTTGTTTTTGCCTGTTTCTGATGTTGAAATGCGTCTGTATTTCTAACTGAGTCTACCCTGGGTAATTCAGCTGTAACTTGATCCTGCTGGTACTTGTTTGAAACCTGGCATCAGCAGGCCCTGCCTGGCCTATCAGCAGCTTTGCACTTATATAACAGTCTCCCATCCATCCTGTAATTACTGCCTTTTTGGGGCATAGTGTAGTGTCTGTCTGGGAGGGGGGTAAAGAGGCTAGCGATGTCGTTTCTGCATTGCCAGTGCCTCTGCGATGGTGCCGATGGAGGCACATAGACATCAGACACTACTTCACTTAATTGGCAAACATGTCGTGTGATAACCTGGGAACAGCACAGGCCTAATTGAGTCCTCCTGTGCTGTTCTCCTCTGACTACCTGACATGGAACCCAGGGCATTACATTTCCCTCCATTTAATGGCTGCAGTTAATTAGGCCCGAATGAGGGAATCATTACTGCTGGAAAAACCACATGCCAGTGGATTCGCCGATAAAATTAGCCACAATTTGCTTTTGCTATTTGAGCATAAGAGATAAACCACACATTGGGGAGGGGGGGTGGGCGTTGAACCATTACTGGTGGATTTGTATTGCGGAATTTTAGATATATCATAGAAAAATTTCACAATTAATCAAGACTGAATTAATCACCCTGACTGATGTTTTTTTAAGCCAGGATTCATGGCTTTCTCAATTTAGATCATTTCATGTGCTTGGGCGCTTTTTTTTTCTGTGCAAATGGTTAAAAAATGTGCTTCCTTATTAAAATAGTAAGGCAGATGAGGAGCTTAGTGTTTTAGCCCCACAGCCAATACCCAACAACCTCTCCGCTTCTCTGCCATTAACATTATATACCACCCCCATACAGGAGCTCCACATGCCTTCCATTGCTGTCCAATGCGTTCTGCAGCTCCACACTCAGAGGGAGCTTATTTATATGGGTCCCAGCCCCGTCTTCCGAATGAGAGACAGCCATTGTAATTGAATACTCAATAGGTGAGCCATTTAACAAAAGTGGAAATGGCATTCGGCTATGTATTAATGTGCTTTACTGAGGCAAAAGGAGCCATCATCATTTCAATGTTCAAGCTGTTTTAAAAGAGCATTTAGCCTGCCATCTCTCCAGGCCATGAGAGCAAAACGACACGGATTTCTTCATCCTCTGTACTTTGTGTGAATGTTCCTCGCCTAATATTTTGTATGGTTATCTCGCTTATTTTCCTATCCGTCCCTCAGCACCTCTCCATGATCTAGGTGGAGGGATACAAGCAGCTCTACAGAAGGTTATTGTCATGAAAAGACCCTCAGGCGTTTTGGCTCTCAGCCCTGTTTTTCTACATCTGCATGCAGTGTGCATGTGGTGGGGGCTCTAATGATTTTTCCAGGACAGGCTGAAGTGGGTGTACAAGTATATACTGTATATGTGTGTGTCTGTGTGTTTGTGTGGATGGAAAAACAGACAGGCGGAGGAGATACATGGGCAATATGGCGTCATTTCTTAACATATCTCCAGATTCGTCATTTGGCTTTGTTTGTTTGATAGACTGCTTGGACGCGTTATCTCTGTGGTGAGGCCCCTGGCTGTTTATCGCCTCGGTGACGTGTGCGGGACCGTGGAAGTGCACGCTCTCTGCTGCCAGTATGTGTGGGTGATGGCAAGTTCACTAAAGACCCCTTAGGGTATGAGGGGTGTTCTCGCTTTAAAAAAAAAAAAAAAGAAAGAAAAAGAATAGGAGAAAGAATTTCCCCTTGACAGCTCACCCACAGCCGAGATGTGCTTCTCAACTGTAGCTTGGGGAAAACATCCCATCTCACTGCCTAAAACAAAGAGATGTGAGAGCTAGATTAGTGTATTACCGAAACCGCTTTCCTTTTAGGCTCTTCTCTCCTTCCTACTGTCAGAGCTGTCTGCAGAGAACGGGGAAGAACATGAGACATTAACCTCCATGTGTTTATTCGCAAGGCCCCACAGGCCAACTGGGAGGATGAACACAGAACCATGTCTGCTCTAAAGCCGGCGAAGCGGAACAATCACAACGTGTCATTGGAAGAAAAGACGAAGTATTAGCTGTCGCTCTCCTTTGTGTCTTTCACGACTGAATTTTAATTGAATGTGCTATTTCTGTGATGAGTCACATGCCTTCCGTTCGGCGCCAGAGTACTTTGACCTTCAGTGTGACCTACAGTCAGCGAGTTGTATGATGAGTCATCGCGCACATTAGCTGTGATGATTTGCTAACTGCAAAAACTGCCTTGTTTTATTTTTTTTTCTAATGAGTCGAACTGCTTGCAACTCAGAAATATACAACCAGTGACAATGGGTCACAAGTAAAAATTGCTTAGCTTTAAAGTGACTGTTAGCTTTGCTTACGTCAAACTGCCTCTAGCTCTCTTTTTTCAGTTGTTACAAAATTATTTTCCGTACTTTTCATGTGAACAACCAAGTGCAACTCCATGAATGTCCTTCTGGTGAGACTGTCTGAAGATGTGTGCTGTTAACGCCGTATTCAAATAGAATCCCATCATTCCCCCTCGCTATGACGCCCGGCTTTTCCCTCCGCCTTAGAGTGTGGCCGTTCGGGTCACATGGTTGGATAGCACATCTTACAAACTAGTTCTGACAGACCATAAACGTGCCCTTAAAACCCAGGACCTTCTTGCTGTGAAGAAATAGTGCTAACCACTTTTCTTTCCCTTCAAATTTTAATTCACAAAGTACAAACAAAAGTGCTAGTACAACTAAAAAAAAGAACAAAAATGTAACTGGGTCTTAGAGCTCAATGAAATACGAAGCATCGCAGCAAGAGATGGCCTGCTTTTGAAATAGATAAAAAAAAAAACTGCCAAAGCAGTTGTAACTTATTCAGCTTATTTAGGCAACAAGAAATATTTTTACAGCATATGTAAACGGCCCTAATGAAAAGAACAGGCAAATAAAACAGCCGCTTTACTGGAAATCCATTACATTTTACAGTAATTTTTTATTGTGGGTAAAATGACCCACATGCTTAGGACCGAAGTAGAAATGACCCATGGTCTACTTTTCTGCCACGACCCGTCGGTCGCGATTAACTGAATCACATCACCTCAGGTAGTCTGATGAGAGTGAGTGGAAGAAGCATCCTATAACAGTGCGTGGCTGGGCGGCAAATTTGGCATAGTGGCCACAATCAGAGGTGCAAGTCACATGATATCCACTAGACCTAAAATGTGTCCCCATACGCAAGCATTACAAAAGAGACAGATAAATGATGCTCGTGCATCAGAGGAAACCTGAAAAACACGTTTGAACACAACATACAGGCATCCATGCCACCAGCAGGAAACGCCTAACAAGTCTCCTGATGAAAAGAGTTTACCTGCTGTTCTATGTCTGTGATAAGACATTTGAAATGTTTGACATGCTAAAATGTATTTGAACAGTAGCGCAAGTAGTAAAAAGTCACAAAGTCAACAAACTGAATCACTAATTTGTTATGCAGCAATATCTACATAACCTCTCCTATAACATTAGAGCATGTTCTATTGCTTATAAGTTCAAATTTTCGTTCTTTTCGAGGAAGATAGTAATTTCTTTTATCAAAATTTACACAAGCTCACTCTAAAGGGCTATAAGCAAATGGGTTGGGAACCACCACTCAATAACATAAAGCGTAAGTACCAGATACTGCGTCTGCTACTATTACACCATTACCCTTTTTCTTGTCTAATATACAGGCAAACAGAGGATTCAGTACAAAAGAGGAATGATCTCTCAAACATTCCTCTTGTTTTTCCTGGCCTGTCTGTTTGCGAGTCATGGTACTTTGGGAGCCAGCATGGCTCCACCAGAGGAGTCCGACTAACCACTGTAATTGTGCCGTGCCGAAGCCGCCTTCCCCAACCCCGGGACTGAACCATGAAATATTCGAAAATGCCGGGGTTAAGAGAGGGGGGTCTTTGGCAGTGCAACGTGAAATGTGAGACCATAGAGCATCTTTAACGAGGAGGCGGATAGAAAGCCAGCCAGCCAGCCAGTCGGGCAGCCAGGGCACACGATGGAGTCCTGTGAAGGAGAATAATTATGGATGTAAGAGGAGATATTGCGCTGCGAGCAGATCAATAGTGCCCACGTTCTGCTGGCGCTGAGGCCAGTGTATTTCTATCACAGCAGGAGAGAGTGCAGGATATCAGCTTGTTGCTGGGGGGACTTGCAGAAGTTTGAAGCAGTGGTCATCCCAGATACCTACCCCAAATTTCACTGCTGCTTGGCGTTTGCCCCCACCCCCCACCCCTCATCTCCAATCCTCTTATCCACACAGAGTTGGCAGGGGGACTGGCCTTGTCTGCTCATGATTGTATTCTCACAGTCCAGGCTACAGAGTCATGTTTTCCAGTATTGTTTGGAAGACTCCCCTGTTCTTCTCATGGTTAGAAAATTCTGGGGAAGAAAAAGACAAAGACACAAGCAACAAGTATAATCTATCCACCCTTAATACTAAATTAATTTCTCGTGCCATGGACAGTAAAACCTATAGGCTAATTTAGGAAATGTTGGTTAGCTCAATCTGCCCGATGCTCCCACTTGAACCAAATGAAGTATTTGTTTTTCTAATTTACTGTGGGTTTGTTTTTTTTTAATTGCATCATGCCAAGCATTTCCTTCCAGAGGAGCCATGTGGTTCTTTTGCTCTCCCTGCAACATCTATCATATATTCGTTATATGTATGCAAGTGAAATGATTTAGCCTCCTTGTGAAAGGGCTGCTGCCTTCCATGCTGCTTTTCATCTGGACAACGTGCATCTTATGCCACATCAACAGATAACACGTTGGACATCATATTAATTTTTGTATGGCCAATTTATTCAGACAAAGCTCTCATGTCCCCTGTGCGCACAAATGGTTTGAATTATTCTGAGAGCTTTTTTTCTTCCCCGGGTTTTTCATTGTCTGAAGCATGCAAGTCCCTCCAGAGCAGATCTTTGTTTCTCATTAGGAGGTAAATAGAGCAGGCCAAATGCTCATATGTTTATTATACACAGGAGGGCATGGTCACTGTTCTCAGCAGTTCAGAGCAGAAAAAAAAGCCGTCTGCTTTCTTGACCTTTGTTTGAAGTGCCTGCAACCAAATGTCTGTTGCATTTACTGGATAATAAGCTGCAAGGCACTGATGGACTGCAAGGAAGGTGGGTTCAGCCTCATCAAAAGTTTTTATAGCACACTTTTCAACAACAGCTGCTTTTATCCAAAGTGAAAAAAGTATAATCACAATCATCATCACCATTCACAGGTTGTTTTTTTAAAGCAACACAAAGAATAAAACAGCTGCAAACATATCAAATATGCATATTCACTCAAAACAGAAGGAAAACAAGTGAATAAACATATTGGATTAGTCCAACAACAAAGCAAAACTTCAAAATGATTGAAATTAGAAAATTAGTAGTTTTTAAATTTTGTATTTCTTTATAATGTAATCTATTTGTAACTGAATAAAAAACAATCAAACTTAAAGTTAGAACATCTTAAAAAAATTATTAGTAGTTTGAATTCAAAAGGTGACTTAATCTGGTTCATCGGGACTGCGTGCATGTGTTTTGATCAGGTCTGATTCATTTACATCATACGAAAGAAACTCAAAGTGTTGCTGGATTCTTTTTCTTTCAATTAAGAGGGTAAAGAGAAGAGAAAAAAAACACACACACACAAGTCCCCTTGAAAATTACAGTATTATTTATAACTTGGGCAGAAAATAACATGCTTATGTAGAGGTGTTTAGCATCGAGTGCTAAACACCTCCCTAATTTACCGTTTCACCAATTATTTCGATCACTTAAACTTCAAGATAATTTGATGTATTGACCCTGAAGGTATGCCCCAAAGAGCTAGAATCAAGATTGCAATTTAGATGTTTTCATGCATGACTAAGAAACAGTAATTGTGGAAGTCCTGGATCCTGAAAAATCCAATCAGTTGGACCTTGACCAAACAAGCGTCCTGACAATCAATAAAATCATCCAGACTTAATGGACCAAAAGTAAAACTTCCCCTGAGACCTAAGTGAGTTCTCAGTTGTGTTAGCACCTCACATTTCCTCCAGTAGAGTATTTGGGTAAGTTTAAGGGCCCTTGTTTCATGTGCTTGATCCCTTTTTGACTCTAGTGCAGTCAAACGAGCAAGAGGGGTTCATCTGTTTAGATTATGTTCATCTGTTTAGATTATTGTATCGATGACATAAACTGGGGATAATCATTTTATGATACAGAATTAATCAAAAATCTTGAAATTCTAAAATCTGGAATGAGAGTTATGACAAATGATTAAAAGCTGCTGCGTTAGCTCTGCTTTTTGAGCAGACCAATTCATCCAGTGTTGTTCCTTGAGAGATAGCCCGTCTCTGGTAGCTTGATGTTCGCTGACCCCTTAGTTAGAGCCCAGAGGTGAGATGTGTGATAGAGGCCCTTAGTGCTGATAAGGCCATCAGTCTGATGGAACTCCCCACAGCACAGAGCTGCTACTGCTGCTGCCGTGGCTTCCATTAGCCCCAGCAGACCTGCTGAATGCCTGCCCACTGTCTCCTGCTCTATCTGAGGTTACATCCTCTGTTCTAAGCCCCTTATGCAAACCCTGCTTTCCCTTGCTGCGATTGCTATCAGCGGAGATATTTATGTACTGCACATGTTTCCGATTGTTTAACCTTTGGACCTGTGCTGTAGGTGCTGCTGCTGTCCCTGTGGGCTTACGAAGAGACCTCTCTCCTGCCCTTGTAGGCAGACGGAGTTAGTTGACAGCAGAGGCTGTTGCTAGAGGTGTGTAATGGATTGGCACGCAAGGGCACTGTTGAAATTGGTCACATGAAAGCTTAGGTCAACCCTGTACTTGCTTTCAAGTTTGGACAAATCTCATCCAAATGGATTTAAAGAGATAGCTTAAGTCAAATTATTTTGGTTATTTGCTTGTTACAGGTTCTGTTTTACATTTTCCACTTATCCAGTGTCATAATTATAACGCCACTAATGCTGAGGAGTTTGCACATCCTATATTACTGTATATTACCACTTTATAGTAGTTAAAACACATCTCCCCATTGTTTGAATTAAAATAGTTGTAATGAGTTAATCAACTTTATGCCAAAAAGTCCAGAATAAACAAGAAGTTAGTTGTCAAGTATTGGTGTCCTGAATAGATCCACAGAATCGGGATCGAGGGCAGTCAACACTGCACTGAGTCTGAGCCATTTCCAATCTGTTCCAAACACCAGCTTCCAAAAATGCTCCATCGCATTGCCTTAAAGCACTACAGCTGCAGTGTTGAGAACCACTTAACAGCAGAATACAAAAAAGGGAACAGCAGGCAGCAGTTGTAACTAAAGAAATGAAAGCAACCAAACCAGCCATTTTCCATCTATTTCAGTGGCATTTTGCAGGTGAACCAAACCTCTGAAGTGTTGCTGTCAGTTGAAAATGACAAATGAACTAAAGTATTTTGTTCATGCTGATGATGAAGAGAAGCTGTTGAAATCCTGTCCAAATCCTACCAAAACAAATCCACACTGATACGCCTGTCCCTAAAGACAAGCCTGCTATATAAAACAGACTGAGACACCAAACAAAATATTATAACAGAACGTTATCCAAACTATGTTTTCTTAATGCAGAGCCATTCAGCCGTCAAACATTTTTTATTATAACTGTAAATAAATGAGCATTGTGGAGCCTTAGGAAACAAATATATGTGTGATTTTATTAAATTGGATATCGGGTCAACAGATATTCACTTGTAATGGATTTGGATCAGGAACAAAAAAGTCATCAGGACCCCAGAAATTTCTAAGCAGATGTGACATTACAGTTCACAGCAGTACATTATAGGAACATGAACATAGCTTGAGGCAAGCAGAGATTTGACAGAAGTTGAAAATTAATACCATTTTATGCACTGCAGAAGGTACTGAAAATGTAAATGCTCTATCTCAAAACAATACACCATCTGGTGAACAGTGGACGTAGTTGTATAAAGTAGAGGTGGAAATAATGGAGTTGTTAAAAAGAAAATCGCTATTGCTACCAGGTGTTTTTCAGAAGAGCTTTTTCACAACTTTGCGTCAAGACATTAGAGAAATGCTGATAAGAAGACAAATTTGAAGTAATGCATTTGGGAGTTGGAGGAAGCCCTAGTTAGGAATCCACCTAAACTGTCTGTGCATGGAAAATGTAAATCTGACAGTAACAAAAAAAACTAAGGTGCATTGTAAAACACCCTAAATTGTAAGAAAAATAACTAGGTAGAGATGAAACATGCCACTTAATGGTGCGGTGAAAACTGAAATGAAATGCCATCAGTTGTTGCTGAGTAAATTCCCAAAGGCAGTAAAAGCGACTCCTGCCTCTCTCGAGTGTGTTATCCCTGCACGTGTGTTTACCCTCATGTTTGCGGCATGTCATGCTTGAGCAGGATTGCTACATTCTCCTGGGAGCTTTAGGAGTGCTCGGTACAGGTGATTTATTCCTCCTAATCTGGTCCTGCACAGCAGCGGGCGGCTGCCTTCCTTCCACCCAGCATGAGTGAGGTGCTATCAGCTTGCACGATCATATTGATAATCACCTGCTGTTGTTATCTTTGAGGCGACAGCTTCCTGTTCAACAGCACCTGGACTCTAGTGCTGGGGGGGGGGGGTTGACGTCCTGACATCCAAGAGGAGCCATATTTGTGACCCGGAGGCCAAGTCAAGGGCACTGAGATCCCCACTGATGCCATCACTTCGATAAGTTATTCATTCTCCACCCCCTACCCCAACCCACTTAATGTATGCTCTAGTAATCTGGCTGGAAATGCTTGAGTTGAAAGCCAGATGCTGTTTTTACAGGGTATTTATGAAAAGCTGTATGACTTGCCTCAGTGATGTCATGTGCTTACATGCAGGGAATGAGGAAAACATCATATGCAATTATTATATATCTATAAATAGAAGATAATTTGCTGAATTTTTTGAGATGTCATGGTCCAGCCATGCTCTGTTTAGTTTAAAAGGTTTCTACTGTAATTGATTTGTCATTTCCAACTGATTTTTCCAGACCTAATAATTTGATCTTCTCTAGTTTGCACAGTGAGACAACGTCACCTGTTGAAAAGACATATTTTCCACAATGGTGTAAGTCTCTTCTCTCTGAAGTGGTTCTACACTCATGTATTTCAAATGAGCTCTTATTGAAATGCCCAGAAACAAAGGAGAAAACCGGGCTGTTGTTGTAAATTTCGTGTCAGGGCTATAATTTCCTCAATATCACGTAACCTTCCCCAACAAACACACACATGCAACACGCATACACGCACAATGTACTGTACAATACAATTTAATTTCTGCCTCAGCGTCAGCTTGGGCTAACACGGTCAAGCGAATGCCTATTTTCTGAATGGCCTGGGGGAGTTACGCTTTTCAGCTTATCAACTTTTATTAACCTTAGCACTGAGGTTTGCTCTTTGATTTAGATTCTTTGGGAAACACTGAAATTGGATTCCCCCTCCGCAACTCTCACTCTTGCTGTGACATATGCTTAACAAACTTGTTACACAAAGAAGAAAAAAGTAAATGCTTGCTTTGCTTTGTTACTGGTAAAACTTTTATCATGAGAGCCGAAAACATCTCCAGTTTTCTTAATTCCATGTCTTTCGGTTGTCCTTATCTACCATGCAAATATGCTTTTAATGTTATGAACACTAAAAAATACCTGTTATGAGATAGACAAGAGGACATGCTCAATAATTCCGAAAGTATTTTTGGCCAATGCTAATTTGCATGTCACGTTTTCCTTTAATGAATACATCTAATCCTATCCTTAACGTAGCACCATGGGGTAATTTAACAATAGCTTAACAATACCTTATGTTTAAAGTGGCTTACTTCTATGTTAAGATTGGATCTCATAACTGCTCATATGTGAAAGGTCTCCCTTGTAGTTATGAACCCAAGTAATACTATCATCCACCTCTGTAGTCCCCCTCAGGTCTATGGAGCTTTCTATTCCCTATTTTACTCACTATTTGCTCACTATTTTAATTTTGACCTGTAACTTTACTATTTTTCTTCACCTCTTGGCACTTAAAAACACCAAAAACACCACTCCAAATGAATTCTTATGTTGCTTTTTACCTGAAGTATATGTCAATATCTGCATGCTAAAGGTTCACCATATAGATTTATTTTGATAGTTTGTTGGTGTTGTGTTTCTGGCATGTTTCCAGTGCTCCCATGTGACCAGTTGGTAAGAAAAAAGTGGATAGAATTATAAGAATTGACACCTAATCTGGAAGTAAAGTGATTCAAATTACTGAGCATATTTTCAGGAAGTGTAAATTCTACCTTCTGCTGCTACTAGCAGCACAGTCTACCAAATTTTAAGGTCAGTGATTGAATGATTTAATTTGACTTGAGTTCATTCTTCATGGTTTTTAAGCACACTATCTTGCGTCTTTTGACTTGTTATCATTTAAATAGAATTTCAACACAGATTCTTAGTGCTGGTATTTATGACTCAACTGGATGATTTTTTTTTTCCATCCAAGCCTCAAAAGTACCCCAACCTCAAGTCACCTTACATTACCTATGAGAAAATGAATAGGGTCTTTACTGCCAAAACTCTAAATGCCTATTTGGCTCTGTTTATGAGAAGGTATTAGATAAAGACTGAAGGCAGATTCAGCAATTTAGGGCCATTAAAAAGAAGAAAATAGAGTCTATAAAGCATGGATAACTTCACACAGATTAGCCAAAAACTGTGGCTGAACAGACTGTCTCTACACCAGACCTGTTAGGCTCCTGTCACTCACAGTGTCAAGGAAAACAAAGTGTGAAGCTTCGAAAACTGCCCTTTGCATGAAGTGTGTATTTCCGCTTTCATTTTGCTTGGCAAGAAATTGTAGACTCCCACCCCCCCCCCCACCCCCCGACTGGGCTGTGGATTATTAGCTTAAGCTCTCTAAAAATATCCCTTTGACTGTTTAAGCCTCTGACAGCAGTAACATCTCACACATTCTGATAGCTTTATACTAACTATGGCTGCAGAGGGCTCATGCTCTCAGCCCGCCTTGTTATCTTTTACCTTGTTTGCCCGAGGAGGAAAAGGAGGAGAACTTACTGGCCCCCAAAATCTGCAACAGTCCTCTCCCCTTTGGAATCAGTCTCAGAGAGCCTCATCAAAGGCGAGCATGCAATCACAGAAATCTCTGAACAAACGGGATGCTTTTTTGAGCACGAAAGGATTTTGCCCAGATGTCACTTGAAGCACTTGTCATTGTTGCGACAGCTGTAGAAGCACATGGGCTGTCATTTGAAAACTGTCTACCACTACATACCAAAACAGCATACGTCAAATGTGAAACATGCACAGCCTGAAACATAAGATATTTGAATATTAATGCTCTAAGCCCCTTAAGGAATAGTGACTTTTATTGCCTATCATTTCGGTTTTATTGGCTCGCTTGTGTAGTCTCAGTAATTGCATATTTACCACCATACAGTATTTATCATACCAATACATTAGGTTTAGCTGAGCTTATACTACAAAAATTTTTGATGTTGGCGTTCATAACAGCTCATAGAAATTAATAAATTCCTGAAAGGGATTACACTGTACACATGTGGCTCATAGACATTGCTTCAATTATCTTTTCTTCTAACACCCACTCTCTCTTGAAAAGCTTTTCTCACAAATATTATAGCTGCTAACTAGAGAGAGACAGGAGGGTGAGACAGAGGCATGTGCAGCTCAACAGCACCATCGTTATTCCAGCCTTCATTCATGTGTCTTTCTTAAATGTTTTGAGTTGAAATATCACTGTTTTGACAAGACATGTTCCAAGCTACTCGTGTCCCCACGTGATGCCTCATGCTCATCTGTGATGGAACGTTCCCGAGGAGAAAAGTCAATATGTGGTTGTAAATGAATGAAAACAAATGTGAGACCTAAGCCCTCGATGGATTGAAGGGGCATAGGAGGAGGAAAAAAAAAAAAGACTACTCACCTTTACTCATTATAAAACTGCTGTGGACCACAGTGGCTAATTGACTAGCCTCTCAGCCTCTGTGGGTGTCGAAGGGAAAGGGGGGTGGGTGATGAATTGACATATTGCTGGCGCTGTGATGTTGATCCAAGGCAGAGAGCCATGAGGCTTTCCTCCAGGGACCAGTAACCTTATTGTTCCATGTCATCTCCTCCCCTTCTGTTTGAGGACCAGGTTGTCAACCTCTCCCCAAGGTCATGCAAACACCAGCCGCCGCCCCCCCCCTTCAGATAATTGGATTATTTAGAATCATAGCATCAACTCATTTCTCTGTCTGGGGTCAAAAGTAAATTTAGTGCGTGAGGTTGTCGGTCATAATTTGTGGCATCGTTTTGAACTGACAAGCAACAGCTTCTGTCACCAGTTAATGGATCATAGCGGTGGATGTTTGCATGCTTTGGACTGTTTACTGCAGACAGTGGACGTCACAGCTAACCATATTGAAAACTATGCTGGTTAGTTTTCTATTTTTGGATGTGTTTTCCCCACTATTTCATGTATCCAGTTGTTTCCAATCATATCTGCAAAATATGAGAGATCAAATAACAGCACAATACTTGTCTCAAAAGCATTAGCATAGTATAATTTTCATTTTTCAAATGTATATATCATTGCAGACACCCACTGTTTTCCATCCAATTCTCTTCATTTCTTTATGATATGAAAATCAATTAGGACACTCTTGAAAAGTGTCCCAAATTAGCAAGTAGGGACAAATTTTAGCTCAACAGATTATTTTTAAGTTCCTTTTTCTGTGAAAAATTTGAAATGCATGCACTGTAATTTAG